>JACBWW010000047.1:4831743-4871745 GCA_020086605.1 Lanius collurio
TAAACGCCACAGGTAGTGCCGCCGCACCCGGGCCGGCTCCCCGCCGCCGCCGCCGCTCCAGTGCCTGAAGCTGAAGCTCCGCCGCAGCAGCCCCGGCTGCCGCCACGGGCTGTGGCCCCGCTCCCCCGGGGCCTGCTCGCCGAGCCCCCCGTCCTTGTCGCACTCCTCCCCGGGCGGGGATGCGGCAGCGGCCGCCGCGGCTTCCCCGGGTGCGGCGCTGTCCGGCGGCGCCCCGAGCACGGGCGGCCCCGCTCTCCTCGGCACCTTGAGGCGGCCCAGCTCCAGCTGCCCCGTGCTCAGCGTCCTGAAGGTGCGGAAGCCGCAAGGGCTGGGGACCCTGTCCCGCTCCTCGCCTTCCTCCTCGCCTTCCTCCTCCTCCAGCAGCAGCAGCCCGGCCCTGGTGAGGCTGGAGGAGCCCGGCGGGCGGCTCCGCCCGCGCCGGGGCAGCTCGGGGCCGGCGCGGCCGCTCTCCGGCCCCAGCAGCTCCTTCTTCACCATGGTCACGGAGATGCGGTACACCGTCTTCCTCTGCGGGGTGCCCCGCTGCATCCTCTCGGGGGAGGAGGCGGCGGCAGCCGGCGGCTCGCTGCTGTCCAGGAGGTACATGATGGCTCTGCCCTTCAGGCAGCGGCGGCCACCGCGGGCATCGGCGCCGAGATGGATGGACGGATGGATGGAGACGAGGGATGGATAGAGACGAAGGATGGATGGAGACGCAGAGTCACAAATCACTGCAACCCGGTTAAAAAAATAATGAAATAAATAAATATTAAAAAAATAAAAAAGCTCCGGTGTCACACCCCGCTCTGCAGCGGGGTCAGGCTGGGCTCCGGCTGCGCTCCCCGCCGGCGGCCGGCGTCCATGGCAGCGCCATCCCGGAGCGGCGCCGAGGGACGGCTCACATCCACGCACGCATCCTCCTCCCGCGGAGCCCGGCTCCGGTCTTCACGGCACGGGAGCTGCAGCAGCCGCCTCCGAGCTCATTGTTTACAGCGCGGCCGCACGGCTGGCGGATGCGGCCGGGTTTTCTCCTGCCCTCTCCGCCGGCTAAATCGGCTTAGCATGGGCGGCGGGCGCGGCGGAGCGGCGGGCGCGGGAAGGTCCGCGCGGGAGCGGTGCCGGCGGTGCCGGAGCGGCCGGCGCACGCCCCGGGGCGGGCAGCGCGCAGCGGAGCGGCGGGGCCGGCAGCGCACAAGCGCCGGACTGGAGTCCCGCCCGCCCGGGAGCGGCAGCAGAGCGCCTCCCGGATTTCCCTCTGCCACCTCCGCCCGGGGAAAGGGAGGCACCTCAGGCTTCCCTGCCGGCAGCATCGGCAGTCCAGAAGCAGGGGGCTGTCCTCTGGAGATCATCCAGTCCAACGCAGGCAGCACCGCCTAGAGCAGGGGACACAGGGACACAGCGAGGTGGGGCTGGAATGGCTCCAGGGAGGGAGACTCCACTGTTCCCATCCTCGCTTGGACAGAAGTTCTTTCTCGTGTTGAAGTGAAACTTCTTGTGGTTTAGGTTATGGGCATTGCTCCTCATCCTGGCACTGGACACCACTGAAAAGTCTGGCATCACCCTCCCAGCACCTGCCTTTGAGATAATGGTATGTATTAATGGGATCCAGGATTGATCCAGGCCCACAAAAGGGCAAGGCATGCGGTGCCCCATCAGCTTGGACCACGACCTGGGCTCAGATCTTGCATGCAGAATGAACTGAAGCAACACTTCCTCCTTAAAAATAGTCAAAATTACCCAGAACCGGTTTATTTTTTTTATCTGTGGCCCTCCTTAATAAATGTTTGTTCACCACAACACTGTGCACAATTAACAAGCCCCATTACTAGATTGGTTAGTCATGCAAAAACCCTTCACAAGCAGCGGTTTCATCAGAACCTGGCTCCTGTACACAGCTGGAAGAGGTGTGACACACACCTCCT
This sequence comes from Lanius collurio, assembly GCA_020086605.1. Lineage (NCBI taxonomy): Eukaryota > Metazoa > Chordata > Aves > Passeriformes > Laniidae > Lanius > Lanius collurio. The sequence goes on from JACBWW010000047.1 coordinate 4,833,666, forward strand.
TTCACACACAGCTTGCCAATGCTTTTGCAGGGATGCTGAGGTAATTAACCACCAATAAATACCCACTATTAGTCACTCACAAACCGGGATGGCAGAAAAAACGAAGTTAAGCAACACTAAGAATAAGGTTTCTAGGTTCCGTGCCTAACATCCTGTTAAAAAAAACCAAGCTTGATAAACCACCTCCAGCTGCCTCACACCTCCCTCCCACATCTACAGTCAAAACATCCCTTACCAGTGCCAGAGAGGGACAAAGGCAATAAAAAAACAGGTGTAAAAGGGAAGGAAGGCACTGCCACTTCCACCACTAAACCACATCCCAAGTGCCACCTGTACAGGTGTTTTAAATCCCTCTGGGGACAGGGACTCTGTCACTGCCCCGGGCAGCTGTGCCAGGGCTGGAGCTCACTTTCAGTGAGGAGCAGCTCCCGGCATGAGCTGGGCAGGGCAGAGCCCCAGGAGCAGTTCCAGTGGGAGGCTGGAATCTCACGCCAGGAATGAGGGATGCTCTGGGTCCCGGCCTCTGCACAGATCAGTCTATTGGTGACACTGCAATTCCACAACACATCAACACAGAGAATTCCTGATTTAACTCACTTCTCCAGATATGACAATACACTGTCCTTAACACTCATTAACATTGATTATTCTTCTTGTCTCTCTTCACCATGGAATAGATCTGCACGTGTATCTTCAGCAGACACCTGATGGAGACCAGGCGCTGGGAGCAACCTGGTCCAGTGGAAGAGGTCCCTGCCCACGGCAGAGAGCTGGAAGGAGATGATATTTAACATCCCTGGACCAGCCTGAAAACAATTCCAAGTTCCTTCTAAATGCTTGTTTGCTACCATAGCATGATAGCACATTTTTTCCATTTCTCTGAAACCCAAAACACCATTTCCAATAGGTATTTCCGAAGGAAAAGAAAAACCTCGAAGGTGGAGAAGGGGGGAGAAAAGATTTGTTACGAAATATGAGTCTAAGAGTAAAAAACGTTGCTTACGTTTTTCTCAAGCTCCAAATCTGTAAATCCACCGGACTCCGAGTGCGAGGGGCTGCCAGGATTCATCCCGGCGGCCGATCCAGGCCGCGCTTTCCAGCGCGCCGCTCGGGGAGCGCAGCCTCCTCACCCGGAGCGGGATCAACCATTTTTCATCCTCCCGGGATGACAGACCCCTCCAGAGGAACCACTTTTAAGCGCAGACAAATAGCCGGCACATTCCTGCAGCCTCTCCGGAGCATCCCACACGCCCCTCGCCCCGCATCCCGCCCCGCTCGGGGCTGCGCTCCGCTCGCCACCGGGGTGGAAACGCGGACATCCATCATCGCATCGGGATGCTGCAGCAGCTCTTCTACGGGGAGTTAGTGGTACTCGGAGGTTGCTCTGCTGCTACTCATCACAACCTACCACCCTGCAACTTCTTGTAAGGCTTCCTGTAAATAGGACAAGTTGTTTTGCAGCCGCCTGTGCTGGTGGTGCAAAGCCCATCATGTGGCGGTCCTGCAATCCCTCCACTCCCGGCTGGAGGAACTACAGAAATCTGCCTCAATCGCTCATCTAACACGGGGTTATCTCAGAGCAGGGACCTAAAGCACAGCGATGTCACGTTTACCATAGTCCAAAAGGCCCGAACTGCGGGGATGCTGCCCGGGGATGCTGCCCGGGGATGCTGCCCGGGGATGCTGCCCGGGGATGCTGCCCGGGGATGCTGCCGGTGCCCACCGCGGCGGGGCTGCGAGCCAAGCAGCGAGCGCAGCCCGGCTCCTGCCGCTCCGCCCGGCCCGCAATTAGCACAGATCCGCTCCCAGAGCAGCACAAGTCCCTCAGGCCCCGGGACAGGAGCAGCCAGAAGCCACGGCAGCCAACCCAAACAAGTCATTTGGCTCGCAGCCCACGCCGTGTGTCCTGAAGGGCCCTCGGCAGCGGCTCCCGCTCACCTTGCATCCCACAGGCGCTTGGAAGCAGAGCGGGACGCGCAGGCACCACAAATACCGGGCTCTGAAAGGGGTCGGGCCCGCTCCAGGGGCTGGTGACACAGGGGTTACACCCTCCATTCATCCCACCTCATTCCAGCACTGCCAGCTGCTCTGTGACCTCCTGCCAAGAGCTCGAAACACCCCCAAAGGATTTGGCTGGACAAAGTCTCGCTGTCCCTCCATGCAGTCACACTGGAAAGTGGAACCATGGAGCTCCTCCATCCCATGTGGCCAGTAAAAGGTCACATTTGCCACTTCCCACATAGGAGAAGCTCTCTACTAAAATTCAGAGTTTCACAATTCTCAGCAATGAGCTCAGTGAGTTTTTTTTTAGTCAGTGAAACACGGGTGTCTCAAATACATCTTTAAAAAGCCACAAGGAAAACGCGTGTGATCAGAGTAAGTGCAGAGGGAGCTCTCTGAACACACACCCACTGATGCCCACCCTGGCTGATGTTGTGGAGCTGAGTTTGACATTGCTGCTGACACATCCCCAGCACACAGCACTCACTGCTCTCCATCCACAACTGCAGAGATGACCCTGCTGGCTGGAGAAGCATCCCTGCTCTCCAACAGCTGCAAAGCAAGGTCATTGTGAGCAGCAAATACTACTGGTACTGACTTTATAAAGCAAAGACTTCTTGTGTCATTCCAAGAGATGTAAAATAGGCGTTGCATTCTCTCTCTTCCCAAGAACTCTTTGCAAAAATAATTAAAATCAAAATTCTTTACTTCCTTGCTCTTAATTCCTTATAGGTGTTTCACATTCTGCCAGCAGATCCAACACAGTCACCACTCAAATGTAAAAGCCCAGGTGAGGAGAAAGAACAGTTGGACTTGATGATCCCATGGGTATTTCCCAACCTGAACAATTCTAGGATTCTATGAAATGCCTCCTATACATCAGCAGCATCTCAGAATTAACATTTCCATGCTGAGACAGCCTGGAGAGGTTTGCCAAAACCTTTCAGGTACATAATTCCTGTGATGCTGCTTGTTTACATGCCCATGTTTGGGCTTTTACTGGACATTTCACCACCCTCACTGTCTTTTTTTGGGGGGGCGGGGGAGAAAAACAGACCTAAATATTCCCATTTTTGCAGACTGCAGGTTAAACTCTAGACACACAATATCACACCAAGTAGTGCTTCCTTTGACAAATTGATTGTGGAAGGCAAAATTAGGTCACCTGAGCAATTCCTGGAGTAATTTGGACGTGATCTCACTTTTGTCTCCTGGAGAGGCCACGCTCCATCCGCTGTTTGTCGTCACCCATCAGTGTCCAACCAGCAAACAAGAGCAGGCATCTGGACACAACAACATTTGTGCTGCAGGGGACCAGCAAACAGAGCCCAAACTCAAGGGCTCTCTCGAGCCACGGGGTTTGCATTAAGGCACTGATCTGTGCTCTCCTGTCACTCTGCACTTGTCCATTAAACAGGCCTGGATTCACTGCAGGCCATCCTTTGCTCACATGATGAGCAGAGACATCTCACAACAAAGCAGAGAACAGGGGCTCCCAGCAAGGAGTCAGAGTTTGGCATCAATGATGATCTTGCTGTCAGCACAAGGAAACCACGTTCCTGTCCTAAGAACACTGGATGCTGAGCAGGAAAGGGAGAAAGGGCTGTGGGATGCACCTCAATCATTTGTCTTTCACCAGGTGAGGCAGAGTTGTTGTATGCCTGTACTCAGGGGAAATGAGGGTGCAGCAAAGGCATTTAAAGCCCCCAACACTGAAATATCATCACAGAACCACCGAATGGGTTGGGCTGGAAAGGACCTGAAAGCTCATCCAGTCCCACCCCCTGCCACAGGCAGGGACACCTTCCACTAGCCCAGGTGGCTCCAAGCCCCATCCAACCTGGAACAGTTCCAGGGATGCAGGGGCAGCCCCAGCTCCTCTGTTTTGGGGTCCCTCCGAGGAGGGTCACAGGATACCAGGAACTGCTTCTCCTGCTAATCCTCCTCAAGAAGAGGCAATCCAGAGGGGCAAGGCTGTTCCAGCAGCACACCCTGGGAAGCCCCAGCTGGCCTTGGGCACCAGTGCAGCCTCACAAACAGTCCAGGGGCTTTCAAGCTCCCAAAGGCTGGCATTGCTTCTCCAGGAAGGCCATGGCTTATTGCCTGGGCTATTCTACCCCATGGGATAATACAAGTCACAATCATTTCAATTTCTAAGCATGGATTATGGTACTTCCTTCACATCAGTTATGTCTGTTATGTACTTCAAAGCCTAAAAGGCTCTTGCTTCATGAGACCACATTATTTTATAAACACAGTAATGAAATACCTTTGACTCGTAATCACTCTAAATTAAAGATGAGTGAAGGGATCACCCATCTTTATGTGAAATGCAAAAAATTAAGTTTGATCAGTTATGATTTGTTTTGAACCGTGACACATGCTTGTGGTATTATTTTTTAAAAATTACCTTCAAGCAAATTCCAAATTCCATAAAATCTCTGATGTCCAGGCATAGCAGGTTTGATCCCTGCGTTTTACTTAAAAGAACAGAACAAAACTCCTTTTTAAAGGGAAAGAGCACAAAACCTCTTGAATTTTTCTGCATGACTAAGATCATTCCTTTGATTTCTGCCCCCAAGCTGATGGAGCCATTAAAATTAATATATTGTGCCCATCCATCAGCTTCTCCTCAGCTTAAAAACAAAACAACACACCTGACTGCAGCTGGATTTCTACTGAATAAACCAGGGTGATCCTCAGTTACCCTCTCACTAAACAAGGAGGCATCCAGAGAATTAAGTGTGAGATTCATCTCCCCATTTTAGGTAAGGCTTTTTTACATCACATCATCTGACAGAGCAGCTGCATCCTCTGCTGCTACAGAAATTAGCTGAAGCAACAGAACAGACAAATATAAAATAAAACATAGGGAAAATAAAATAGATCACAGCAACCACATATTAATACTTTAAACTAAGACACTAAAGCTTGTGGTCCTGAGAGCTACCCTGTTGAATTATAGATATAAAACTTGGCTTGTACTTCTATAAACTTGGTTTATCATCCTGCCATTCCCCCAGGGTCCTGGGGATGGAACAGCCAATGGAACAGCCATCCCACAGACAACTCACCAGGTGATCCCAGGACTCTGCTGCCACTTCAATCCAAGCTGCCAACACACATCTGCTCACATACTGCATTTTATTCACCAGGATCACTGCAGAAATGTGAATTCTGTGACTTTAATTTGCTTCTAAGCAGGCTGCCTGTGTAACTCAGGAGCCCTGCTTGCTGTTCTTTTCATCTCCTGATTCAGAATGCCCCAGACACCGACAAACAGCAGCAGGGCACCTCGGCCATCTGAGGGATGCTGAGAAAAGCATCGGCTCCAAAAGGCTGCTCCTGTCACCTGCCTGCCCCCTCAGCTGCTGGCAGGCAAAGCTTCCAAGAATAAACTACAAGAAAACTCATCTTCCTACACACCCAGAGTTCCCTGAGGGGGCTGTTAACAATCTGAGTTTGTACACGATGCTGCTTCAGAATCTCATGTTAAATACAGGTATTTATTAATAGATAATACATTAATATAAAATATATATGTTTGTCTCAATAAGAAACAGTACAAATTTCAGTAAGTCCTTACCTCATTTTGGGTATTATGTCCTCTTTTTTTGGAAGTGAAATGCTTTTTAACTCAGGCTGTCATGCATTTCCTTTAATCCCCTCTCTGGCACAGTAAAATATTCTGACAGGCAGAATCAATTCTAACTCAGGACTGCACCTTTTGCTTATTACTTGTGGTGTTTCAGTACCTCACAAGCAGGAAGATTTCCAGATGCCTGCCAGCTATCCAGTGCTCCTCATTTTCAGGCAGGTTGTTTTTCACCTCAAATCACCTAAACACTCAAAGAGACTGCACTGCACCGAGGCAAAGAGAACTCCAGAAAGCACTTTTGGCTAAACTTTCAGCTCACAAATACTGGAAGCCCATGAATTGGTCATTAACAAGGATCTGGGTGAGTGCTCAGCATAACAGTACGAGCTGCACGAAGGCAGGCTCTGAAGGGCCAGGGGTCCAGAGGGCTGTGTGCTGATGGAAAAGGGCTGTTCTAAAAGCAAGGATCGAATCCACCAGTGCAAGGAAGAGGGAGGATGTGCCATGACACCTGTTCTGCCACAGCCATCTCTTAGCTGAGCAGGGTTACTCTGATTCAACTGCTGCCACTACTCTGCATTTCCCTGCAAAGCCAAGTGGCACAGCCTGGGGCACAGATTTGACTCTGGGGTTTTTTTCACTGTAGGCAAGAACACGAAGGAAGCATGGAACAGGAATGGAATGGGGAGGGCAGTCTGGTCTCATCTCCATGTAGATGGCAGAAGGACTCTCAGCTCTGGTGTTCCATCCTGGACACAGCCATTGCACAGGCTCAAACTGGACCTGCCTCAGGGAGCACAGGCTTGGGGTGCAGTTACAATTTACACCCCCTCTTACAACTTCAGAAACTTCCCAGTGCTGCTTTTCCCTCAAATGCAGAAAGAGAAGGCTTCAGGGAGACATCATGGCAGCCTGCCTGCACCTAAAAAGGGCTAAAAAGAAGGCTGGGCAGGGACATTTCATAAGGACATGTCATAAGTGGACAGGACAAGAGGAAATGGCTTACAACAAAAGGAAGAGAGGGTGAGATGGGATGTTGGGCAGGAATTGTTCCCTGGGAGGGTGGGCAGGCCCTGGCACAGGGTGCCCAGAGCAGCTGTGGCTGCCCCTGGATCCCTGGCAGTGCCCAAGGCCAGGCTGGACATTGGGGCTGGGAGCAGCCTGGGACAGTGGGAGGGGTCCCTGCCCATGGCCTTTAAGGTCCCTTCCAACCCAAACCCTTCAGTGGTTCTACAGCACGACCTCTGTTTGTCTCTCCAGCTGCAAAACCCATCTCACAGGGTATTTTGTGGGTATACACAGAGGTCATCTGCATGCCAGGCTTTGTATGGGATTACACAAGTGTGCCTTCTGATGGAGGACAAAGCAGATGGAAACTGCTCCCAGCTCTGCCCCTCCAGGTGCTGCACTCAATAAACCACCCCTGTGTTATGCAAGCCTTGCATTAAAAGTCTGCTCGATGCCTTTCTGTGACTGAACAAACCATGACATCTGTAAAGGCCTTTAACAATCCCCCAAACTTTTTAAAAGCTTCTGTATTTAAAAATGAAGTACAGTAGCAAAGAAAATGTGACGTGAAATCAGCTGGAGTAGCAGAGCTCTCAAGCCATCCTTGAGCTAAGAAGCCAAAAAGGTTTTGCCAAAAAGGTTTTAACAAACACAAAGAGAGTGGCTTTGGGCAGGCACTTTTCTGCAAGCCATGTACTGACCCAAGGGGCACTGAAGGACATAAACAGGGTGGTAAAACAAACCAGGCAAAGCAGCAAACCCCAAACAGATTCAGTTCCTACACAGCTGGCTCGAGCCTGTCCTGACCCAGCAGCTGCACCTGCACACCACCTTGGGAAAGGAAGCACCACCGTGCATGTGGAAGAAGGGAAGAGAAGGGGAGTCTCCATTTAGACCAGAAATGATCCCCAAGAAGCCCAGCCAGTGAAGGATTACAGTTGTTGGGATGCACAGGCCAACTAACAAGGTGCAGCATGAGAGAACAGTCAGGGAAGCTGAAGGGGCTCAGCTGTTTCCCTCTGATTTCCAGGAATGTTGAACAGTGGCAGGGGCAGAGATCCAAAACACCAGTTTGGATCAGCTGAGAAATGCTGTTAAACACCAGCCCTGCAGTGCTTTCAACAGATTAGAACCATAAAAATCACAGACTGCTTTGGGCTGGAAGGGACCTGAAAGCTCATCCCATCCCACCCCTGCCCTGGCAGGGACACCTCCCACTGTCCCAGGCTGCTCCCAGCCCCAATGTCCAGCCTGGCCTTGGGCACTGCCAGGGATCCAGGGGCAGCCACAGCTGCTCTGGGCACCCTGTGCCAGGGCCTGCCCACCCTCACAGGGAACAATTCCTTCTGTATTCCAAATTTCTGTACATTCAGCCTGTCTCTGATCAATAGACAAAGATACTGCTTGAACAAAAGATTAAAATCTGAACAGCAGCCTTTTTCCATTGATGGAAGACATTTCTTAACAGTAACTTTTACAATATATAGATTTGTCTCAGTGCACTAAGACAGCACACAAATTCTCCCTTCACCATCTCACATCCCACTTTTTACACCCTATTCCTGTTAAGCAGCAGTTCAGTGGACAACCTGTCTGTTATCTGAAGACCTACCATTAGTTTTAATGCAGAAAACTCATCCTTTACCACTTCAGAAGGTGTGCCTGAAACAGAAGCACTCATTAACTCAGAGACCAGCAGGAAACACGGCTCTATATGAATTTTGATTAGGCTGGCTCTGAAAGGAGAAGCTAATTCCTGAAGCCAGCCCTTTCACTATGCACAGGACTATAAAATGTGCCATTTCCTCCAAGTCCTCCACTTCTGCTCCTGCTCTCCCAACCCCCCTTTATTCCAATGGTTTCCATGCCATTTCATTAACAGGATAAAAAAAAAAAATTAACATAATTTTCTAACATGCCAAAAAAAAAAAAAAGGGGGGGGGGCTGGAAAATTCACTTCCTTGCTTTTGCTGTTTTAGCTCCAAAGCTAAGCAAGCCCAGCTGCTCAGGAAATACCATTGGTATGAACACATGATTGAACATGGAAGAATCAATCGAGATTGCTGTCAAAAATTTCACATGCTGCAAGCAGGCCAGCAATCAAAGGGCTCTTACGAAAGACTCCTCAGCCATGTTGAACAACTTCATCTTTCCAAATTCGGGCACAGGATCAAAATGACTTCAAAAAGAAAGGAAAGAAAAAAGAAATCACAGAGAAAAGAACTGAATTAGAGTAATTTCACTAGGAAGCCAGGAGCTATTTTTGGTTATTAACACCTGACATAACATGACTGTTCTCCAGGTATTGCATTTATCCCAGACCAAAAGAAGAGGGGGGGAAAGTTGTACCTAAAGATCACTTCTTTCCAAATAGCAAAGCCTACTCATTTTGTGACTTTTTCATCCTGGGTTCTTCTTACTGACACATTTGCTGACAACACACAAAGGACACTGGCTGGTTTAAAGGGCAACCTCAGCCTGTTTTGCTGTAAATACTTGAACACCACGGAGGCTTCTCTTGGTCAGCTGACAGTGATGAACAATTTGACCATTCCAGAGTTGCTCAGGGCTCTCCTCCAGCCATGAGGAGGAAATTCCAGGGCTTGGAGCAAACCTGGGATAGTGGGAGGTGTCCCTGCTCATGGCAAGGAGTGGAACTGGATGAGCTTTAAGGTCCCTTCCAACCCAAACCATTCTGGGATTTTATACCAGGTTTCACATGTCCCAATGCAACAGGTTGGTTTGTTTATGGTTTTCCTGCATTTTCTTTATGCTGTGCCACTCTGAAGTAAATTATCTGTAGCAAGTCTGCTCTTCCTTGCATCAACAGATGGAATGTAACTGCCTGTTCAGCTCCTCTTCCAAGCAAATCATTTGGATTCTTATTTATTTCCCCTAAGAGACCTTTTGGTGGCCCTCATGATCTGACAGTTCAGATCTTGCAGCACAGAGGAGGATGCTGTGAACTGAGGTTCTTCTTGCAAATTCTATATTCCTGAGCTGAAATAAGCATTTTTTGATTTTTTTTTCCTACATTTTTCCTCTCAGCTGTGTTGATCGTAATGCATTATCACCTCATGGAATTCAGCTCTGGAATATTCCATTTGACAGTATCTTAAGTTTTTCATTTCTTTAATATCTATCACATGCCTTTAGTTAGTGAAATGCTCCCAGGAAAGGGGCCACTTCATTCAAAAACTCTGGACACCTCCACAGGAAACAGAAAATGAAAAATCATGAAAAAAATCATGAAAAATGAACAACTAACCCTGAGGGTGCAGTGGATATAAAACAGAAAATACCTTCAAGCACCTCCTCTTTTCCCTCCTCACCCCAACACCCAGAAGATACAGAGAAGATACAACCTCCATAATTCCACCATGAGTAGAAAAACACATTAATGACCACTGGTCTCCATTTCTGGCACCCCAAAACACTGCCCCCAATGTGGATTTGAAGCCTGGCTCAGATAAGTTGTTGCACGAGGATGATGCTGTGCATCCTTCCATTTAAACCCCACCCTGGGGGGGTTGAGTGAATTTCTTATACAAGCAAATAATTAAAGAAAACTTAAGCCCTCTGCTGCTCCTCATTTGAACTGTCCTTTCAGCTTGAAGACACAGCCTTTGCCAATGGCCTGGATTACTTAACAGAAATTAAGTTTTGTCTTAAAGTCTCTCGAATTAATGACCTCAGCATGGAATAAGCTTTGTGAACAAGAGTCCTGAAGATCCTGGCAAACACAGGAAAAACAAGAGAACACAGGTTGTGAAGCTGGAGATTAAAAGGCTGCTTTAAAATGAAGATTAGTTATAACAGATGAAAGCTGAGCAGATAATGTATTTGCCTTCCAGAGCAGAGAGAATGCACTAGGTCAAAATTTCATTCAAAAATTCAAGTCTTGTCCACCTTGAAAAACAATGAATGGCTTTATTTTCCCTTCCCTTCTTATCAGGAAAGCATTTTCAAGTATGCTCCTTCCACTTTTATTGTGGCTTTTATGTCCAAGTCAAATAGTTTGCTCTTGGCATATGTGAAACTAAATACTGACAGCTACTGACTGTAAAAGGAAATTCTTAATTGGATGACTTGATTCTAACAACTATTTTGTAGAGATGTTAAATCACACACAATTGCTTGCACCATGATTCCCATTTTTTATTATATAGCTCAACCTCCCAGAATTAAACCCTACTTCATTTAAAAAATAGATTAATTGAGTAAATTCATTTGAAGATTTATCAGTTTCTTACATTTGGGCACTTTTAAGGTGTTTGGTATTTCAATTAACTTGTAAAGCTATGAAATGTACAATCAGAACATGCTTGAATAATGTTTAATTAAAACCCAAATGTCATAACAAAGGTTATGAGAGGTGCATTTAAAACCATGCTTTTCCTGGGAAAAGCTCATCTTGATTCAAGCTGTGAAGTTATTTGAAATTCAGTGAACTGGGGGATTTATTATTAAAGTAGAAGGCACAGATCTTCTGAAGAAATACTGAATTCCAGAACATCCAGCTTGCTGAACAACCAGCATAAATAATTCTGACCTGTCCCTTTTCCTTGTGCCCTGAAATTGGGATGCTCACAGCATGAGGAATATTCTCAGGAGAGAAAGACTGCAATTGTTGTCCCACCAAACAAGCACCTCAAGGAGAAAACTGCCAGGTGAAGGGTTCCAACAAGTGAAAACAATTCAGGTTTTATGCAGTAATAAGAATTATTAACTGAATTATGTCCTTCTGTCCAAAAGGAAGGGGTGAGAATACAGATGGCTGCCAAATGCACCTTGGTAAGAAGCACTTCAGGGCAAAATTCTTTACCCACCTTCTCCTTTCCCTGGTATTTCTTCACCAGGCACAATGTGCTCAACACCAAGAAAGTGAAGTAAACCTGTATTTGCAATTAATATAGAAATGAATCATTATGTGATCACAGCAGGGCAAGAACGCCAAGGAGAACTGGCTTATCTAAAATTTGGGTTTTACCCCCAGGCTGGTGACTGCAGTTCCACCTGAACCTCTGAAGGGCCTCAAAGGACTGAAGGACACAAAACCTGGGACTGAGTAATCAGGATTCAGCAAACCCCTGCTGAGATCAGTCAGAGCACACAGTGCATCTGCCACCTCCACCACGAGTTTGGTGGGAAGCAGAGGATGGAGAGGACACTGAGGCACAAAGTCACCTGGGGCAGGTGAGGTGCCAGGCATGTGGAGTGTAGGGTTTACAACAACTAAGGCCAGATAATTCACTGCCACAAGCCCAGCAGAACAAAAGCAACTCTGCAAGGCAGATTTTCAGCTCAGCAACAATTCTAATCTGTCAGGCAGAGGCCAAAATATCAGGTGGGCAAAGACTGGCCCTCCAAAATCAGACAGCACCAAACCTCTGACCCTTCAGCCAGCCAGAGATGGGGAATATTGGGAAAACAGGCTGCAGCTTCTGCACAGTATTTTACTGAATTGGGCAGGTCTCAGGGGCAAACAATCCCAATGGATGTGCTGGGTTAGAGCACTGAGGCTCTGCTATCACCCTGGACCTGCCACCCTTCACCATCAGCAGGCAGACAGGGCTTTTCCTGGAGCAGAAAAGGCTGGGCAACCACCAGCAGTCTTTGCTTGCCTCCAGCTACTCATGATGCCTTAGGTTTAAACTTTTATATTTTTCAAATCCTGTACTGCCCAGTGTGTAACTCTGAAGTTTCTTGTGGCCTGTTCACTTCTGCTCTCTCACGCTGGTCAGACATAACAAAACCTCTCCAAGGACACTCAGACCATCCTAGACCCAAAAGTACAAACCAAAAGCTTCTAAAGGGGGAGGCAAGCTTGGGGAAATGACATCATTAACTGAAGCTTTAATTGGAGAAGTTATGCTGATGTGCAAATGAACCAAAGCTATAAAAGTGTGAAGAACTCGTGACCTGTCATCCATCCTGGGGCCACCTTGGTGAAAGCCTCTGGCTCCCCAGAATGTACCTTTGAAGGCCTTTCCAATAAATACCTCCCTTTATTCCCTCATTCTTGTCTAGTCTCTGTTTTTAGGTGGCCTCTCAGGGCATCCCCCTCACAGGAGATGAGGATCCCATTCAGAGGAGTCAGGGAAAAGACAGAGACACCTTGGCAATCCTTTGGTGTCAAGCCTGCAGCTCAGTCCCCAGTAACTCCCTTCCTGGGCCAGCTGGACCTAATGTGGGTTTCATTCCTCCTGCAACCTCAGTTTTCATGGATATCCTCATTTACACAGGACAGGAAACCTACCTAAAACAGACCTGCAAAACACCTGGGCTGGGGGGAGAGCAGAGGAGAGGTAGAGAATGGAAAATACTTCCAGAAAGTTGTGTCAAACCTGAGTAATGGGTTTGGGGTTTTTTTTTCCAGCTGTAGGTCACAAACCAGACAGGTTTTACACAGGTTTTGGCCTGACCCTGCCTCGTACAGGAGCCCAGACTAGATGAGCTCCTGTGGCCTCCCCAGCCTGAATGTTCCTGTACAGGTAAAGGTTTTAAAACTGCTCAAATATGATTTTGCTGTATTAAATTTCATATCAAATGAAAACACTTCAAGAAACTGAGCATTTCTCTAAGGAAAGCAAACTCATCTCTATCCCCTGTTTAACATTCTGTGTGGTATAACAAAGTGAGAGAACAAAGCAATTGGAGGGATTTTCCCCCTTATAACAAGCACATACAACTGATGAAGGTTCAAGCTTAAGAAAATAAAAATACCCCTAATCATAACATATTAATGTTACATGAAAAAAAAATCTCATTAAAGCCATAGTGACATTGCAACAATGCCTCCTGATAGAAGTAATCATATATTAATAAGCCTAAATCATATTTTATACTGGAATATCACTTACAGAAGAGAAGGACCATGTCCAAAATAACATTCCTTAAAGACACTGAACTGTCTTCTTTAAATATTTTAAGTGCAAAAACAAACAACTGCTGGGCAGCAGAACTAAGGGGGCTTTACATCAAACACCAGATATTAGTGTGTGGAAGCAGAGGTCACTCCATCATGTGAAAGTCTCCTGGGTTGAGTTCCCAGCACCTCCCAGTGAGAGAAGTGCTGAGGAAGGGACAACTTGTGTGTCCTTACCTTTGGAAAAAGCACTGAGTGCTTTGGCTGTAGGAAACACTTCACCCCAAAAACCTTGGCAGTTTGCAGTACTTTTCTTATCACTTCAGGCACTGATTTCTCTCCTTTTCCATCCACAAGTGCTAACCCAGCAGCTCTGGAGCAGGGACAAATGCCTGGGTTTGATTTAACATGGCACACAGGTATCCATCCCTTCATGCTTCAAAGCAGCCTCCCTCTTCTAATCCCTCCTTTTTATCTGCCTATAAAAAAGCCTATTTTCTGAGCTGCACCATTTTCTGTGAAAACATTTCAACACTCCCAACATGATGTACTGGCTTGTTTAAACACCAGGTAAGAGGACCACGTAAAAGATCCATCCCTCCATGAAAAGCAGTTTCAGTTGTATGACACAAGATAAGATTCCCAGGCAGAACTCATCCATTAGCAAAATGAGTAAGCCTAAAGTATGGATCACCAAAACTCCCACTTCAGGGACTGCCAGGTTTTTATCTCTGCAACAAGTTCCATGACAGCTTTCCTTAAACAGCTGAAATTTCAAGTACTTTCCAAGTAAAACACGAATTGTGAATCAGAGTTCAATCAGAGTCATAGAAAAAAAGTCATCTTCATCAAACCACCAGCACCTCCAGGTCACTCCCCCTGCACACCATTATTTTGTAAGGATGCCACAAGACATTTTCATTAAAAAAAAACAAAAAACAGATGAGGTTAGGATTTCCTAGCACTTAGTCCAATCAGAACAAGATTCAAAGACAACTTCTAGGAGAAACTCAGAGTTACTCCTAAAAATTTAATTTTCTGTTTAACACAAAGAGTTTGGTCTTCACACAGGCCTCAGTGAGCCACTGACAGAGTAAAAGGTGCTGCTCACAACTCCTGTTTTCGGGTATTGAAAATGCTGATTCATGCATATGAAACACTTAATTCATGAAGGGTTTTATGCAGGTGCTTAAAAGCACCTAATGAAGTGTTCATTACACACTTCAAGAGCTCCTGTCTTTTCCAATACAGACAGTTTGGGCTCCAAATGCTATTGAATATGCATTTTCCTACTTTACAGCAAATTATAACCTTGCTCTTTCACTGCTTTAAGTATTTTTATTCACAATGGAAAGGAAAAAAAAAATCATGCAGTTTTGCATGTATTCATGATTGAACTGTTCAGCAAATCTAATGCTAAAGGTTAATCTTGAGACTGGGAGCAGATGTTCAGTCAGAAGGAAATTTTTCTCCAGAGGAGATACCCAGGAAGTCTGTCTTTCCAATCTGCTCCAGCCCACGGAATTTCCCACCACACTTATCCAACTGGGAAAAACTGTGACTCAGCCTCCAAATTTAACCATGTACGGAGCAGAACCACCGACTGTGAGAGCTTCAGCACAGAGCACTGGGGAGCACGTGGAGCACTCCCCACATCCCAGAGCCCCAAGGTGAGCATCCCAGCAGGCACACACAGCTCCTGCCAACAACAGGGCTCTTGTGACAAGCTCCACAAGGAACTCTGGATCCTCTAAGCCATCGAGCTGTTTCAGCTTAAATGATAAATGTAGAAAATATATGGGGTGTGCGGTACTCAGTCGGTTCAGGGATGATTTCTACAGTTCAGGGCAGCTCCTGAAATGTGCAGTTTATTTGCAAGGGTTGTGGGTGCAGGAGCTCTGCTTGAGCTGCCACAGCTCAGAGCATCCCCAGAGAGAGCGAGAGAGCATCGGGGTAAGAGGGAAGAGTAGAGAGCTTAAGAGACCTAAAAGTCTGGTTCCATGATATTCTATCTCTTCCTATACTGAATATGGCAATGGTACAACATCCAATCAATAGAAGACAGAAATCCTTATAGAATTTACATACAACCTACCAAAACTACTACATTACCATACTGTGTTATATTTTAACTCCTAAAAACTGTTTTCTAAAACTACTTTTTTATTCCCTGCCACTCTGGCAGGGTTTCTCTGACCCTTGGACTTTTCTGTTTGCTGAAGCATCCTCTTCTTTGCTAAAGACATTGTTCAATCAAGAGAGATTCTCCTTCAGCTGGCCAGCCCATTGTTTTTTAGTTGTACAGTAACTAACAGCTCGGTATCTCATATCTCAGAGCCAGCTTTCATTTCTATTTCACTTACAGATTTTATATTTCCAGAATCTTTTGCCAAGCAGTCATATTTATAAGGTTTCCTTATTTCATCCTCCCCAACAGACAAACAGAGCACTCACTCTGGATTCTACCCAGCAGAACACCTCACAGGTAAGTGGATGGATAAGCCTGCTCAGCCTTCTCTTCTCCAGGATGAGCAGGTCCTGCTCTCTCAGCCTGTCCTCACTTGAAAGATGCTCCAGTCCCTTCATCATCTTTTGGTCCTACACCAGATTTGCTCCACTGAATCCATACTTTTACAAAGCAGCCCATAATTGATAGTAGGAGCCCAGATGTGGCCTCACTGTGAGTGGAGAGGAAGGACCAGCTCCCTCTGCCTCCTCCAGTCTTCCTTCAGAAAAGGAATCTCACACTGGTTTGGGTTCTAAGACACCTTAAAGCCCATCCCATCCCATGGGCAGGGACACCTCCCACTGCCCCAGGCTGCTCCCAGCCCCAATGTCCAACCTGGCCTTGGGCACTGCCAGGGATCCAGGGGCAGCCACAGCTGCTCTGGGCACCCTGTGCCAGGGCCTGCCCACCCTCACAGGGAACAATTCCTGCCCAACATGCCATCCAGCCCTGCCCTCTGGAAGCAACAAAATTGTGCCTTTCACTTCTTAAAGCCATGGGAATCACCAGGAATAAACAACCTAAAGCTAAGGTGAGGCTAAGGACAGGCTTAGCATGGGCTCCCACATACAACTCTTGCATCCAGGAGAGTTTCAGTTTATGCTGAATTTAACCTCTTGTACTTGGCACATCTCCTTTCCCTCAGCACGAGAAACACCATAAAGAGCCCACTTATTAAACCCCCAATCAGAAGCCATTGGCACAGCACACATTGCTCACTCACAAACCCCACAAAGCTCCCCCTGGCTCGAGCTCAGTGCTTCCCAATTGCCAAAATGAAATGGATATCCATGTACCTCTCCTGGCAAGCATCCAGCTGCAGATGCAGACAGATTTTCAGTTACTTGCAACAGTGGAAGGCTGTGTTTCAAAATGAGGATAAAACATCTATCCCTAGAAAGAAGAGGATTAGGTATTCATTTAGGGGTTTTCATATTAAATCCAGATCCTGCTAACGATGGGATGCCCTCTAAACCAATCCTAAATCCCCCTGTGGCCCCAACATGTCCTGTATAAGATATCTTTAAGCTCTTCTGTGACCCAACAGGACAGAAAGGCCCTTCCCCAAGTCACTGTGAGTGCAGAGGGCAAAACA
Organism: Lanius collurio; assembly: GCA_020086605.1. Taxonomy (NCBI): domain Eukaryota; kingdom Metazoa; phylum Chordata; class Aves; order Passeriformes; family Laniidae; genus Lanius; species Lanius collurio. Next base: position 4,850,743 of record JACBWW010000047.1, read on the forward strand.
CAAACAGCACAAAGCAAAGTTTAGGGCTAATTACACAATGTGTGCTCAACTCCTGCCCTCCCAGCACTTCCACTAGCCAGGATCCCATGGCAAAGTTCCTTAAAAACAAAAATTATTTGCAGATTAATGTAAAACAGAAAAGAAAGGTATCAAAAAGCCTGATACCATTTGTTAAAAAGATGCTGACTTTGGATATTAAAGGATTCATAACTGAGGCTGCAGCATTAAACATAAAAATGATAGGTCAAGGCAACAGAAAACACACCCTAACATCTCACAGGAAGAAAATACCATTTTACTGGCTAAAGAAACCAACCCTGGGTCTCACATTACTCCCATGACAGCTTTATTTGACCAAATCTTGATAAGACTTTTCTGCTCACACACTGCATTTCGGGGACAAGCACCAGCCTTACACAGGCTTTGAACACAAATTATTCACACAGCCAATAGCACGATGATCATCAGGAGAAATCCACCCAAAAGCTTCAGCTGCATTTTGGTTTCTTCTGGACTGTTTTCAGCCAGAGCACAGCAGCTTCAAGCTGGATAAATCCACCAGGGCAGGACATGTCTTGGCTCAAACATTTCAACAAACACCTAATAAATAAGATATTGGGAAGCTGTATTATCATACCAGGGAATTAGGACCTTACTCACCTGACAAATGGTATCAGGCTTTTGTAACACCTTTCTTTCATGTTTCAGTAATCTAGTCAGTAGTTTAAGGTTGCTAATAATACAATTATTGATTAAGACAGGAAAACATACCTACCAAGCCACAATTTGGAATATAAACCTTATGCCTTGACCTTTCTGAAATGCTCCAACCACAGCAAAATAAAACTGACAAATATTTCATCTGGAAAAGCACAAGAACGTATTTTTTATTTCTCTGGAAAAGGTGAAGACCCCCAGCCCTTTCCAAGCTTTACATGAGATTCTTATTGAATCATCATGATGGGGAAACACCTCCAGGTCTGAGTGCAGCCCTGAACCCAGCACCACTGCAGATCCTGCAGGTACCAGCACAGCAACCCCAACTGTGCTCATCTACCAGCAAATCCACTGCAGGAAATCTGTTCCCAGTATTGGATACACACAGAAAAGCCTCTTCTGCTTCAACCCAAGCATCAATTTCCTCCCAACAGGAAGTACACCTGCCAAGGCTAAAATTCCTCTGTTTTACACTTTCCAGTGTAGGCATCAGGAGCTCCACAGCAGCAGGAGGGTCATCACTGGCAGCAACTGATCTGAGTGCTCCAAGGACTGCTTGCTGCTTGTCCAGGCAATCTCTGCAACAAAATGTGACCATTTGCTTAAAGCTGGCAAAGCCCCTTCCCCAGCTGGCTCACAAACTGCCTCTCACAGCAACACCCACACCTGGATTTCCCTCTGTTCACTGCAGTAATATTCACCTCAGCCACTTCTCCTGAGGCTGTTACAGCCACCTGACCCTCATTGCTTTTGCACTTTTACATGATTTTACCCTGCATGCTGAGGACTGTGCTCAAGTGCATACACTTTATTCCATGTACAGTGGAATATTTCCAGTCTTACATTATTTATCTTTTTTTTAACCAGGCAGGAGAAGCAATTTCTGTTTTATTTGTTACCATCAGCCCTTCAAAGCAGGTTTCAGCAATATGAGAACACTGCAGGTAATTGAGATTCTCCTTCAGTTCCAACATTGCTACAGCCAAGAAGAGGGACAGGAAAGATGGCACTGATGTGCCTGCTGGAATACCAAAGAGTGGTGTGACCTTCCCATCTGAAGGCACTTTCCATGTCTATTTTGTGATTATTCCACAGCTCAGGTGAACGTATCAGCCACCTAAAATTACTTTCTCAGTTCCTTGCCCATCGTTCAAACAGAAACCAATTCCTCACTTCCTCATCTGCTTCCACGTCCAGGAGCATTCATTTCATTTTCAGGTATTTTAAAAACTTTCTGATAAATTCCCCTTTTTTTTTTTTTTTTCTGTCCTTCCTGCCAGCTCTTCAGAAGCCTCTTCTGCTACAGTGAATTTCTGCAGGGAACATTCCCCTCCCTATACCTAAATTAATTCAACTATCTTAGTGAAGTTCAATGGAATGGCTTCCCATTTTGTTCACAATACCCTGACAGGAGAGAAATGGTCACCTAACACAACAATTGGGTTTTTTCCAAGGCTTACATCTCTGCTTTCCCAACTTTTCCTAAGTATTTTCAGAGGACAAAAACAAACTGCAGGAAAAATACCTTTTTCAATCATTCATTTTTAGAGACATAAAAACCTCACAATGTTCCAATGGAAAAAAACAAAACAAAACAAAAATAACATTGTGTGGGGTTTTTTAATTTACTCCAGTACCCCATAAAAGGCTCTTCTTCCAGTCACAAGGGACAAAAGTGACATTTCCATTGTCCACAGGCAAGACAATTGAATTTGATGTCTATTGATAAACACTGAACAGGAATAAAGAGCTTGCAGAAGCCATGCACTTGCTGGAAGGCAAATCTGAGGATCTGTCGGCCAAAATAAAGATTACCACGTGCCCCTGCCCACACACAGACACCAAGATCAGGGGCTGAACAATGGACAAGAGCCTCAGATATTCCTGCACAGTGAGGGAAGCATTTCCTAGGTCAGGTTACATTCCAGGATTCGAGATGTTCTGCATGGCAAAGATCACAATGTTAAAATTACATATAAAACACAAAGCAGATCAATCCCAAGGGCAGCTTTGAGCCACTGGCTCACAGCTACCACCAGAAACTGGAAAAGGGGATTTGCATCCTGTTGACTGGAGAAAATGCCAGCCTGGAGAGGGACCAGAGGAAGATGATGGCAGAGCAATTGCAAAGCTGAGCAATGCAAGGTTCTGCCTCAGACATTTAATTACAAACAAGTAATTTTCCAGTCTGGGAAAACAAGGAGGAGCTGCTGCTGGAAGGCCTGGGGTCAGCCAGCCCCGGGCCAAGAGGGAAGGAAGCAAAACTGGCCTGATAAGATCAGCCTCCTGCCCCCACGAATCTGAAGCAGCTCCAGCTTTCAGCCTAATAAAGAACATCTTTAAAACCAAGAGTGAACATCTACAGAAAGAGCCCCAAACCAGCCTCAAACTCCCCTCCTGAACAGAGTGAAAATTCGTGTTCTTTAGGGTAACTTCACAATTTCAGTCCTGTACCTCAGTACCCTGAGGGCTACTGAACATTTTCTATTTCCTTACTATATAATTAAACCTCCAGTATGCCATGAATTTCTACCTCAACCTCACTGCTTTACATTTGACAACACACTTCACTCTGTCCTCATTCCATTCCCTACATTAATTTAACCTGGTAAATGACATTCTTGGCAAAAAAATGTTGTTCTTCTTAAAATGCAAGCTTCTCCAACTCAACAAATATCCACGTTATCAGACAAAAATGATGTGGAAGAGAAGGTGACCTGGCCAGGAAGTTGTTATGTCCTTAAATCCACTAGGAACAATGCATCTAAATTCAAATTAAATCATGATGCAGAGCAGTGTCCCCAGAAATAATGGCATGAACTCAGGAAGAAGTGATAAGCAAGGAAGAACTAATGGAGGGGCAGAGGAACACAGCTAGGACAGAAGTGGGAATCACACATTACCCAAAACAGTATTTTATGACACCCCAGCCCAGGTAAGTCATAAATCTGCCTCATAAAATTTGGTGTTGGCAAAGTTAAAATCAAGTAAGCAAAAAACAGAAACTCACTATTCTTAAACAGGGAGTAACCTAAAACATCAGTTAAAAAAACCAGTTAATAAACACAGACTTTGCTTATAATTATTCCTTGTACTCCAGAAAGTATTCACACCATTGTCACCCGTGCTACACTTGCTTCTATGCTGAATGCTGAGCACCTTTTGGGAAATACAACAATAACTGTACAAACAAGCAGTATTCCAGTTGCATAATATTCAAAATTCCACTTCTCTTTACATTTGCACAGCATTAAACCTGAAAGAAGATTGCCCTTCCATGGAAGGCATCCAGGAATCCACAGAACCCGCAAAACAGCCAGAAGGCAAATGCTTCTAAGAAGTAGGTCACTCCTGCTGCTTCAAAATTATTTACAATCCCCAAAGAACCCGTTGTAAACAGAGGCAGCATCAACGTCACAGGCATTATGGGCAAAGTGAGCACGTGCCCCAGAGAGGGAAATAAAGCACTGCTGCACCTCAGCAGTCACTGGCAGCCTATACACACTCTCAAATATCATTATTACCTCAAATAAGAGACAATGACTCCAAAAAGCCACTTTTCTGGCACTAGAACAACAGCTGGTCATGTAAAGTTTAGGCAAAGCCTTGGTTCAGGGAGGTGCGACTGTCCCAGGCGTGTGACACAAAACATCCTCCTTGGTCCATGAGAGTTTGGCCTCCTGCTTTGGAAAGCGTGCATTTCACCTCATGAAAAGGTTGTATTTGATACTTTTCACTGCTTTCTAGGCAAGGAAAAGCCAATTACTTCCAAACCTCTGCTTTGCAGCAGCCCAAGATATTTTGCCAGCCCCTCATCAGCTTCAAATGATACCCACTAACTCTCCTGGGACACCAATAACATGTGAAGGACCCAGCCTTCACACACTGCTCTCAATTTTCTCCCAGCACTGTGGCAAATCACTGTTTACAGACAGCCATCCTACACTGAAGAGCTAAACCCCCATAAATTACAAAAGCCAGCCCATCAAACCTTATCTTTATACCTGCAATTATTCTGCAGTGCCACAGGCTCTGCTTGGAGTCCCACTCCCCCTCCCAGCCTTCACACCAGAGCACACTTGGAGCAGAGACTCCTCAAAAACCAACCAACTGAGGTCAAATCACAAAAGAAATGTGACTTCCTAATATTTCACTCTGCTGGCAAACCAAGATGCCTGTGCAGCTGTAATTGTCCTTGGAGCTCAGCCATTTACGTGCTTTCACTTTCCAGATAAAAATGACCCTCATCTTTCCAGGATACTGGACCATCAACAGGGAAAAAACATGTCCCCAGCACCATTTATCCTACATGTGTTGGGTTACCTAGGATGACCTTCCTCACCATGCTCAGCTCAGCACCAGATGGGATTTAAATACACATTCCCCCTATCCTAATACCACTAAAGCATTTCCCACTGGGGAAAAGGCAGGAATCAGTACCTGCTACAGAACAAAGGAAATGTGGTTCAGACCAATTCCTTCCTGAAATGATCTGAAATGGTCATGCAGAAAACAACATATGATGGAGTCAGCTCCATGAAAAACAGTGAAAATAAAAATCCCAGCTTGATACAAACAGTGATTAAAAAATGTGGAATTAAAACTGCACAGGAGGCACCAACACACTCATTATTTAAAATGTGCATCTCCCCACAGGCATGCAAAGGATCTGAACAGAGAGGAACGTTGCCTGGCTTGGTCTGAGCACTTGGCTCCCACCAGCTGCAAACCAGGGACCTTCAGGGACCTTAGAAAATTCCAGTCCTATCTGTTCAGTTGAATAAAAATCATCACAACCTTGCAAAGGTCAAAAGCTTTCTCTCAGAGCCAAGAACTCCCAGTCTGTTTGCTACAGGTCTTGACACAGAAAAGAAGTCAAAAGTATCTTGAGGTCTGGAAGGTCAGCGAGGCCAACTACAGCCACCTCACAAATAGAGCAGGAGACCTGAACCACCCCAGAAGTATTTTTTCTTTTCAATTACCCCTGTGTATGACCTTATCAAAAGGAAAATGACTTTCAAGGGAGATAAACATCAACTGATAAAGCAGACCTGGAAAATCCGAGTCCTTTTCCTGTGGAGGCAGAGTAGGAGGTCTTGGAGGTCTCCTGACTGAGAGGGTGCAGCCAGGGCAGGGAGGGGATTGTCCCCCTCTGCTCTGCACTGGGGACAGCTTTGGGCACCACAGGAGCAGAAGGATCTAAAGCTGTTGGAGGACACCCAAAGGAGGGGCACAAAGGTGCTGCAGGGCCCAGAGGGGAAGCCAAACGAGGAACAGCTGAGGTCAATTGGCTTGTTCTCCTGGAGGAGAGGAGAGTGAGGTCAGACCTCATCGGGGGCTGCATCTTCCTCCCGAGGGACAGCTCGGATCTCTGCCCTCTGTGCCCAGGGACAGCACCCAGGGACAGCTGGAGCTGTGCCAGGGCAGGGGCAGGTTGGGTGTCAGGGAAAGGTTCTTCCCCCAGAGGGTGCTGGGCACTGCCCAGGCTCCCTGGGGCAATGGTCATGGCCCCGAGGCTGCCAGAGCCCAAAGTCAGTGCTGGGAGAAGCCTTGGACTCGATCTTAGAGGTCTTTTCCAGCATTCAATATTCCATGACTCCACACTGCTGCAGCACATGAGCTGTGTAACCATTCAAAGCTGTGAGATCATTCCAAAAGCAGAAGGAAACAGAATAAAACTTAGTAGATTCTTTTAGGATATTCATTCATTTTAATTTTCTCCTTAAGAGCTGTTACTCCTCAGACCACAGGCCGACCACAATGGTGATGAATTTGTTTTCAATCAATCTGAATGGCCAGAAGTCGAGCATCTTGTGCTCTATTTTAAGTCACCTTAGCAAAATTCAAGCCAGCTCTTGATGCAGTCTTGCCATGATTTTGCTTACATTCTCATAGCTCTGCATTCAGGTTGTGTGTATATTCCATAGGGTGCCTGCTCTGTAAGCACAGCTGTATGTGAAATTTAAATACCACTTCCAAATCCCTAGAACGCTTTTCTAGCCTTAGCTAAGATACTCATGTATTCAATTATCACTTATCTCTTAGGAGCAAAATTTATTTTCATCATTAACCAAGCACGTGTCCATCCATTTTTAAAGCTACAGCTCTTCCAAGGGAGAGAGCAGTAGCTGAGAGGGCTTTTATTTTCTTGTGGTGAAGGCATGCTAAAATAGACATAAAACGCCTGGCATAGTGGAGAGCCAGGTGTCCAATTTTTCCTCTTAATGGCTGGAGGCAAAGAGCAAAAATAGCTTTGACCCACTTCTGCAGGAACCCATATGACCACTCCGTGTTAAGCTCACATGAGCACAGAGCTCCTATTCTGTTAATTTATTCTCTGCAGAAAACAGCTGAACCAAAGGGATTTTTAACTCGCTTCACTTGCCATGCACGCTCACCGGAGTTCACTCTGGTAAAAAAATTACATTTATTTTAAGATATTATAATTTTCAGACAGGTATGATAGCACAGTCTTATTGGAAGGAAGGGGAATTAAAAAAAAAAAAACAATTGAAATCAGGAATTTTTCAAGCAAGAAGCTTAAATAAAATCCTCACCATAGCAGCAGTGCCTGTACCATTCCCACCAGGCTTACTCTGCTGCAAAAGCAACACTTACAGTGAATAATCATCAGCATACATATGGAATACTGATAAAGGCTTTGGAGAAGCTCATCAGGATAACAGAGTTACGATAATAAAGGCGAGTTATTTACATATACTGAGCTTCATATCCAGCTTTGTCTTTATTCTTAAGGCAACCCATCTTCCAGCTGATTTTTCAGCATTATAAGAGCAATACCCAACAGATACCTGCAGACAAGCAGAGTCACTCAAAAACTAAATCCAGATTCAAAAAGAGCAATGAATCTTTTTATAGCACAGGTGAATCGGACATATCAAGCATATTTTTAATTTTTCTCCTTCAAGTTACAGACACTGAGAAGAGTGCCCTCAAACAGAATGGTTTGGGCTGGAAGGGACCCCAAGGATCATCTAATTCCAACTCCTTGCCATGGCAGGGACACCTCCCACTGTCCCAGGCTGCTCCCAGCCCCAATGTCCAGCCTGGCCTTGGGCACTGCCAGGGATCCAGGGGCAGCCACAGCTGCTCTGGGCAGCTGTGACAAACCCATTCTTCTGTGTTAGAAACCTTAAGAGCCTCCTCCTTTCTTTCCAGAAACACCAGAGCTGGTTTCCCAGGCTGACCTTGGCTGCCCAGAACCCTCAGCAGCCACAGACCCCTCATCTACAACCACCACCAAATCACCTTCCTGGGGTCCAGCTCTTCCTCTGGGTAAGAGGATGGTCCCTCCCCGTCCAAACCAGTCTGTGAGTCTGTGATTGCACTACAGATGTACAAACACCACTGGCCTGCAAGTGCAGTGCCAGAAGTTAGACCTGCAAGGACAGCCTAGAGCAAGGCAAAGGACAACAGCAGCAGCAAAAGTCCCTGTAAGCACTGTAACAGCCTGCAAGGCTTGGGGCACTGACACAACAGGAGGATGGTTGTGCCAAGGGAAATTTAGGCTGGATGTCAGCAAAAAGTTTTTTACTGAAAGAGTGATAAAGTACTGGAATGGTCTGCCCGGGGAGGGGGTGGAGTCACCATCCCTGGTTGTGTTTAAAAAAAGACTGGGTGTGGCACTCAGTGCCAAGGTTTAGTTGAGGTGGTGCGAGGGCATGGGTTGGACTCGGGGATTTTTGGAGGTCTCTCCCAACCTGGCAGTCCGTGGTTCTGTGGACTGGACTCCCACACACGCTCCAGTCCCTCTGTTCCAAGGAGGGATGTGTGTGCTGGCATTAAACAAAAGGCTGACACACATCAGCAGGACTAAGAGCAGAGCAGAAGCACGAGGTCTCCAAGCAGATCCCTCTTCCCCTTTCTCTTATCAAGGAACAAGTGCACAAAGCAGGTGATAATTATCTAAGAGTTAAAAAAAAACCCACCTCTTCTTTGCCCAGTTAGGAGGTGTGGATTTTCAATAATCTGGAAGGGAAGAACCACAGAATTCATCTTTAATACCCTCACCAGATCCCTGCACAGAAGACTGACAAGCCAAGTGCAACGAGCAGATGGTTCAAGGTTTAGCAGTACCACCATCGTATGCTAATTTGCTATTAATTACAGAAGCTGTCAGGATTACTGCAGTGCTGTGCACTAAGGAAGGGTGCCAGAAAACACAGCCACTAAGGAAAATTTTGACTAATAAAGTTTTTGATAAAAATACAGCATTTTTAGTGACCAAAGGCTGAGAAACCTACAGTCATGGTGTTTGCTCCAATGCACACAAAATCTGACATTGCATGTGCAAGGCAGAAGCACCAGTGCTAAACCCAGTCCTTACTGGTTTAGGGTAGAATCCCAGACCGGTTTGGGTTGGAAGGGACCTCAAAGAACATCTCATTCCATCCCCCATTGCCATGAGGGGACATTTACTGCATCCTGCTACTAAATAATTGTTCCTTCTATCAGTCACTTTACCCAAGTTTTGAACTTGAAAGCTCAAGAGCATCACCAGGTTTTGAGCAAATGCTGTCACTTATCACTTCTCTCGCACACAAGCTGGTAAGAAAAATGTCAGCAGCTGAAAATAAAAGCTTACTTCTCAATTTCTTACTTCAGCATCCCATCAGTTGTGGGATGGAACATAAATGACTTCATCCTGTTAATGTTTGCCTAAAGGGAGGGACAAAGCAAACCAAACCTGCATGTTCCCAAAAGGTTTAATGGGTATGGAAATGGATGCTTTTTATTTCCATCAACATTTTTGTGACCCTCAAAGTACTGAAATACCAACACCTCTCTGCCTATCAACTTTCCACCCTTCCAAAGACAATTTCCATATGGATTTTGCATGGAGCAGGTTGTCAATAACAGTGTAATAAAGATTTATATCCCTACCTATGTCACTTCCTAGAGGTTTTCACTCAGGGGTGTTAGTCATTTGTCCAAGTCTTATCAGTCAGAGCTGCTCAAAGCCCAGGCCAGACAGGGAAAAGAGATATCAAGAATGTATAGAAACAACCAAAAAACTTCAGGAATTTCCTTCCCCTCAACACACAAATCCCATTACCAACTAAGTAGTTGTCAGTGTGAATGACTAACAGCAAATATTTCATATATCATCTGGAAAGAGCCAAGCCCCTGAGAACTCATTATCAGAACCAAGTGCCCCAGATGACATGAATTATTTACTGCAAACCAGTGCTTTTGATTATGCATATGCATTATATGCTGAAGGTGCATCTGTGCCCCAGTTTTAAAACCACCACGTGGAGACAAAGCCAGAAACTGAGCTAAAATCTAACATTCATTCCCCAGAACAAGATGATGCTCTTGGCTGTTAAGTTTACCCATCACATGTGATAGTACACAGATGTTTGCAATACAACCTGAAGATAAATTGTAAGAGCCTGGAGAATACAGGCATTTTTCTTCCTCTTCTTTTTGACACCCTGACAGAAAATTCTTGGTCTTAATCACCTGTACCCAAAGCACAAGGTAATCCATTTCAGTTTTCTGAGTGACAGCACACAGGGAGACACAGACACATCAGAACACATTGATTCCCATCTCCCTCATCTGTTTTAGGCCTGTTTCTACCCTCTACAGCACAACTTCAGAAGGAAATCTATTACTCAGCCCAGAAGCCAACAGCTTGTGGATTGCAGCATCCCAACCCTGACCACAGGATTTTTTCCCATCTCTTCCCCTTCTCTGCCCCTCAGAAAGCAGCCCTAAGTGGGCTGCCTGACCACAGTTTCATCAAAATGGAGTGAAGCCTCACTTGCTTCTTTTTTAGGACCACACCATAACACATTCATTTCATACTCCCATTTCATTAACATCAAACTCAACAGGTGTTTTCACACTGATGCCTCTGACAGCCACAAAGGTGCCTGCAGCAGGAAGATGGCATCTTCCATTTTAGTATTAAACCCATTCTTGCCTTTATATAGATCATTATTTTCATGCAATAGAATTTTTTTGTAACACCAGTCTGAAAAACAACCCAGGCATTCCTGATGGAAAACAGAGATTATCACATCCATATTGAGGTGCTCACTCCCAGCACTTCATTAGGCTGATTTAAGACAGCTTTCATGTACAGAACATAAACCCCTTGCTCCTATACAGGGAACTGCTCTTCCTTGTGCTCCAAGTCCTCATTCCCCTTGTTTAATCACCAAGGCACTCACCTGAAGGCAGAAATCACCTACAGGTGTAGTACACACATACAAAGAGCAGCTCAGCTCCCAACACCTACTGTAAAGCACAACTCCACCCCATGAAGGCTTAGATGCAGTGAGTGTGTGCACATTTAAATTTGTTCCCACTGCTCTTTACAGCAAATACACGACTTTTTTAGGAGAGAAAAGAGGAGTGGCCTTGCTGTGGTTTAACCCTGGTTAAGGAGGAACATCTGTTTACAGCATCCTTCCCTTATCAAGGTGGAGATATTGACAACCAGAACACAGCACAGAGCAATTACCAAGCCAACAAGGCACAGAATGCGTCCTCAAGGGATCTGTAAGCATCCCACATTGTTAATTTTAACCACCAAACCAGACATCTCAAAGGAGAACATTTAAAAGAAGTGGGATTTCATGTCCACAAGCCCTTCTGAAAAGCTACCCCTAGGCTGAGAGTATCAGCCAGGGAGAAAAAGGATATAGCCAAGGAATTAACACCTCCTGGGGAACAGCATGAGCACCTGAAAGCAAACCAGCACTGACCCCTGCCACATCACTTTCTACATTTTCAGGGTTAAGGTTTCTTTTCCCCTAAACCACACAAATCTACGTTCACATGCCAGAGAAACACAAAGAACATGAGTTTGCAAACCTGAGAAAATTAACATTTTGTATCTGTTGGTGCAAAGGCAAAGTAAGCCGAGGTCCCCACTCTGCTACCAAATCCATCTAAAACCTGAGAGCAATGCCAGTGACCCAAATCCCTCCTCCTTTTGATTCTGCCTTCCAAATCTTCTCATTCCCACCACTGACATCCTCCAGCCCCTCCCCAAACATCAGCTTTCCTCCGACAGCACAGTGCCAAAGACCTTTCCCTTGAGACTTTCATATTCCATCCTCTCTTGCAACAGTCCCCAGCTGTCTTCCCCAAGCTTCCTCCCCCAGATGAGAAGAGAAAGGAGCCCGGACATCCGAGGAACAATCCTTGCATACAGCAGGCTTTGGAGCCCTGGGATTTGAAAGGTTCATTGGCACAAGTGTTCCCATGTCACACACTGCCTGTGCCTCTCCCTGCTCCCCAGGCAGGAGAAGGGGACTATTGAGCTCAGCTCCTGCATCTGTACAGAGCTGCATCTTTACAGCTCACTGCTGGCCTTGTCTGAATCAAAGAGTGGGGTTTTAAAATTCAAGTGACCATTTCAATGTGCTCCTCAGCATTATTTAGCAGCACTGAGAAATACAATTTGCTACCCAAGACCGTTCGGCTTCAGATTAATGGCCAACACCCCCCACATTTCTAATTTATCACTGCAAATTTACAAGTAAATTCAGAAAGTACTACAAACACTGAAGTGCAATGGATAGATTACTGGTCTTAGCATATTTTACCTTGGGGCAAGCACAAAATACAAAAGTTGATGTTATTTTGATCACAGATTTCAGCTGTGGGCTTTGATGTAAAGAGGCAAGTTGGACAGTAATTCACACTCCTCAAGCTGAACTGGCAGCAGGAGCTCAAAAATAGGTATGGTCACCAAAGGTGCCCCAAAATGTCAGAGTTACCCAAAATCCAAGGTCTCCCTTTGCCATAGACAGGAACTACTTTTTTCCTAGCAGCAGTAAACCCACCTTCCTACATGTAACACCTGAACTGCCAAAACACAGCAAAAGCTGCCCAAATCAAATAAAACAATGTTAGTTTGCAATCAGAATTTCTATGCCATGCCTCACACACTAACTCTGAATTGGGGGATTTAGGGAACTTCCATGGACTGAGCTCTATTCCTGTGTGCACAGGCCAATATAACTCTGAACAAGGAGAAACTGGGCACCGTGTTTTGTGAATTTAGTTCTGTTATTTCATAGAATCACAGAGTATCTTAAGAGGGAAGGGACCTCAAGGGATCATCAATCCAAGGCCTGCACAGACACCCCAACAACCCCCCTGTGCATCCCTGAGTGTTGTCCAAACTCTCCTGGAGCTCTGGCAGCCCTGGGGGCTGTGACCATTCCCTGGAGAGCCTGGGCAGTGCCCAGCACCCTTCAGCCTTGTACTGTTCAGCTTCCTCAGTGCCAACCCACAAACCTTCAAGCAGGAAAGATTCTTGAGACATCCACAATCAAAATTCCACATAGTCAGTCCTTAACCTCTTCTCTGACATTCTTTCTCTGCTATCCCTAGGTGTGAACCCTGGACATTTTCCTTCTCCTTTCACATTAACCCAGCCCAGAGGACATTCTCATTCTCAACTCCCAGTACATTTACCTGCTCTAAAGATCTTTGGTACAGCATCCCCAGACTCCCACAGCACATGTGCATTACCAGCACCCTAAAGTCAGAATTCCCTCTTTCGTGAAGGTTGCTCACACAAACCAATGACTCCAGATGCTATTTCCATATCAGCAAGCACTCCTTCCAGGGCACTCTTTTCCATATGGTCCTGCACAAACAAGCTTCTAGAAAGCTCACAGTTATTTTCACTGCTGTAAAACAGGAGGAAAGGAGAAATACAGACCCATAACTGCTTATATTAAGTTCATTTATTCTATGGACAGTGTGTAACTGTCATAAAACAGTTTACCATGAGTGGTAACTTTCCACAAAGCTATGACAGCCAATTTATAGCAAGTTCTACTTTTGCATATGAGGAAAAAAAGAGTTAGTGCCAACATCTATGAAATTTGTGACAGTGCTAAGAAAAATGACATTTCCTCAGGCACTTTTCCTTTAAAAGAAAAAAAAAAATCTCAAACTCACACTCATACATAGCTCACTAAGTAAAAACATGCTGGGAATGTTCAAACTGCTCTCGTGCTGTCTGAAATCTCTCAGCTCTGGGTTTCTGTTTTGGTTTTGTTTAACCTCAGCCTGTAAGCTCTAAGTGTCAGCCACACCTCCCACAACTCTGCCCGTGGAAAGAGATTCAGAAGTTGGAGCACAGAGATCTGAGCTCTCTCTCTAAACTGAGAGCTGAGCACAAGGCATGAGTCCCACAACAGATATTTATTTAATACCATTACTCCTGACACCTTTGGGTAATTTTCTAAGTGAGTAGCTGAGAGATTCAGAGGGTTCAGTTCCATCCTGCAAAGCAGCAAGATAAAGAGAGTGCAGAATTATCTCAGGGTTTCCAGCCCAAAGGCAGCAGTGCAGCACATGAAGGAGTTACTGTGCAACAAATTGCTCTGTGCTCTGAAGGCTCTCAAACCAAAATGATGCAGCTTAAAATTCCTCACTTAAGAGGACTGACTGCAAGTATTTCTTCAGCTATAAAGCAGGTGGGAATGGCAATGTGCAAACTCAATTTACAGGGGCATCCTCAAACCTGACTTTAAAAACTGTCCTGCTTCTCTTCAGGCAAAGGCAGCCTATGCTGCTGCAACTACCATCATCTGCTAGATTAATAATGTGTAACTACCACAAAGGGGATTTCATTTGTAGGTTCTGAGCTTAACAGGAGGATTTTATACTGCAAACAAATCTCTGGGTCTTGTCCCACAAGATCAACCCTCACAAAACTCAGACATGCACCCTCAGAGCCCAGATTTAGCTAAACTGGCTTCCTTCCTTCATCTCATTTTAAAAATCAGGATGAAATGTTGTAAACCAAAAGGCAAACTAGAAAACTGCTGTGAGAGAATCAATTCTCATCGTGACTCATACTGTTAAAAGAGCCCCAGAACACTCTCACAGAAAGAACACTAATTACTTGCATAAACCATGCAGAAAATGGAGAAAAAAACCCAGGAAAATCCCCAATGCAGGAATACTTGTACAGCAGCTTTTTGAGGCTGAGTCCTGTTATAAACAGGCTTTCTAAAGTTCTTCTGCAAGTCCTACAAACTACAAAAATAAACTACAAGTTCTCCTTTTCCCTTCCTATCACTTGGCTTTTATCCCATCCTCAAAGGACTAGTTTGACTTCTGTATCTCATTACCTCCACCTACTGGCAAGTTTATAAACCCCCTCCAGACCCATTTCATACTTCATCATTAAAAAAAAAAAAACCCAAAGCTAATTTTAGAAATATTGATAATTAAATGAGATAGAAGAGCACAAACAATTCAACTCCAAAACACCTGAAGGTACAAGCCAACTTACAGGCCTCACACCACTATTTTTCTATGTCTAGAATTTATTCCTCCCTACCAGTGTATGAAATTTATCTTTGGATTCAAAATCAACAGCAGGAGCCCCAGCCCAAGAGTCAATTTATAATATTAATGTGATTTCCCATTAAGCTTCACAGCCTTTATTGGTAACATATTACACATAAAATCAGAAAGTCCTGGAATGGTTTGGGCTGGAAGGCACCTTAAAGCCCAAATCTTGCCACCCCTGCCAGGGGCAGGGACACCTTCCACTGTCCCAGGGTGCTCCAAGCCCTGTCCAGCCTGGCCTGGGACACTGCCAGGGGTGGGGCAGAAGAGTAATGGAAGCAACAAAAACTACTATTTAAAACAATTCCTGGACTAGCACAAACATGCCAAGGTGATCCCACTCAGCCTCTATTCCTGCACACAGCCATAGCTCTTCTGCAAACCAGTTCTTTAAAACAACAGCAAAATAAATAACTCACTACAAGTCAGGCACATCAAAATATATCTGGAATACTAAAGGCTGGTGGTGTCTGAAATGATGCTTCCCCTACATTAATTCTGATTAGATGGGATTTTCAGATGTGCCTGGAAACTCTCCTTGTATTCAGAGCTCTTTGTAAGGCATTAGATTATTTTAGGACATCAAAACTATTGGTTCTAATGCAAAATAAAATGCATGCTTTCCATTTTCCCAGATCTTTTTATGTTATTTATTGTACTGCTCCCATCCCCAGCTCTCAGAGCTGTCAGCAACCAGAAGAGGGCAACATTTTAAATAGTATGTAAAGCCACCACCAATTTAATCAGCTGCAGAGCACTGGGACAGGCTTAGTCTTACCAAAAATCACCAGCTGGTCTCAAAGCTCCTCTCTCATCATGTAACAAGGGAAATTTCCATTTCCTTTTTCCACAGATCCAAGAACTCCAAATTATTTCATCAGAAAAAATTTGTAAGCAGTGAATTAAGTATTTTCCCATCAGCAGTGTGGTGTTATGATGCTTTGGTCCATACACAACTGTTCTGTAGAAACACTACTGTTAACTTGTATTATTTCATGCACTGAAATTTAAAATGAGACCTTTTCTGAAGCGCTTCAGACTCTTAATTTATCATACTGAGTTCCTGAAACAGCCTCAGTTTGCACAGCTGCCCCAGAATAAGCTCATTTTTTCATGCAACGTCCATAACTTTGCCATTAAAGTCAAAATGACAATCCACTTAAGACAAAGGAAATGCAAAACCTTTTCATCTCCTGATAAACAGCACAGATTCAGTTGTTTGAAACTCAGCAAGCAAAACATGCTCTGATCCACCCAAGACAGTGCTGCTCACTGATCCACAAGCAGAGCCACAAAATTCTCTCAGAGACTGCTGCTATGGTGATGCTTCTTCAAGAGTGAGCAACAGCCACAAAAACACCGTGCAGACAGACAGCAAAAACCTCCTTTGGGTTTTAAATAGTAAATTTCAATTTGGGCAGCAAGAGAAAAACCTTACCATGGAAAAAGAGTTTCAAGAAAGAATGTGAATGCCCTCAATTAAAGGCAAACCTGGGACTCACCTGAGAGGTTTGATTTTCCTTACATGGACGCTGACAGGCTGCATTCATTAAATCTTTACAAAGTGTATTGTTGTTAAATCTTATTTTTAGCTGTTCCTTGCTGCCTGCCACTGTTTACACCTGAGAGGGAACCTGTTCCTGTCAGTTTGTTCATCCTGTGCTTGAGCAAACCTGCTCCAACATTACCTGCTGCAGGGGGGTGCTGCCTCCAAGGAACCACACGAGGAACTTGCATTGAAGGCAGCCAGGACTAATCCTTGCCTGGTAATAGAGAACTAATCCTTGCCTGGTAATAGAATATTTCCAACTTGGATTGATTTGGGTGTGAGGATGAAGATGCTTGGCATTCTGTATCAGAAACCTTGAAGATTTTAGCCCAGTTTCCATGAGAATTAAGTATTTCCTGTGTAAGTCAGGTTGATGTATTTAAAATTCCCAACAGTTTTATAGACGGGTTGAGTTTTAAAATACAATAAAATATGAAAGGTAGGACATCAATTTTTTAAAAATCAAATTTCACTTCATAACTAAGCTTCACTCAATAAAAAAAAAAAAGTCAAAATTCTGTAACAGGAAAGTAAACAAAAAAACCTGAATACAAATTAAAGTCATAGAGGAAGTGGAAAGACCACACTGATTTACTAATACTGGTTTAAATATTCAGTCCCAGGCTGATCTTTCCCCACTAATCTAGTAGGAAACTGAACCCAAACTGCCCTTTTGTACCAACTCCTGAACACCAAGAGTTCAGGACAAGAAGTGTCACATTTTTTCCAGTATGTCCAGATAAACTGACCCTTAAGGCTGACTAATTAGGCAGCTTTTTTAGGGAATGAAAGATCATGAACCAAAAAGCTCATGAGCCAAGATCAAACAGCCCAGTTCTGTGTATCATCCCCCTCAGATGTTTTCCCAGAACTGCACTTCCTGTGCAGAAGCTGCTTTTAGCAAAACATTCACACAGACCTAAAACTGAGAAGGTGGGACATGTGTTTATTAATAAAAAAGCTTTTATTTTATCTTTTTCTGGAAAGATTAAATATGTAACGAGTTCTACAATCATATATTTCATGAAAACAGAGCACACACCATCCTGAGCCTCCTTCAGGCTTCTCCTGCACTCATCCCCATCAATACTCAGTTCTGGAAATACTGAGTCAGATATCAATATCGATAACAGGCATTTTATTAAGTAGAAAATCGTTTTGTATTCTTACTCCTCTGCCAGGATTGCATGTTGGTTTTTATTTTTCCATCTACTGAAGTACCAACATTGCCATTTTCCCCCAAAAAAGCACTTTTAACATGCTGTAAAGCTCATGATCCTAATTCAGATTTTTGTTTCTTCCCATATACATAGCACATACATTTTTTACACTTTCCCTTTGGTATATTATACCCCCTCTTCCAACTAGAGAAAACTGGCTACATTTAAAATAGAGTATTGTATTTCCCATCAAACTAAGACCTTCAAGGCCTAGAGCCAGTATTAAAGGTTTATGGGATTCCAACCCCCTGGATACTCATTAGCAAATGAGAACCTTCAATGCCAGGTTCCTGGAACAAGATTTTAGTCTCACTTGCCAGTAATCTTTGGAATTTCACTGCACTGACACCACAGCAAACTCTCACCTCTACATCCTTCTGCTTCCAAAAGTCACCAGAATTATTGGTACCTGAGTTCCTCATGTACAATTCTGCTTTTATTAATATACCAATTATGAGTGTTAACTAATTTGCCATATCCCTGTTTGTAGAAGGTCATAGCTGAGGACACCAGAAGGATAAAACCCCACAAACTCAACTGAAAAAAAACTCACAGAATAAGCCCAGGTTATTAAACAGGTTATTAGAACAGGTCCTGATACAGGCAGTGGAAAACACTGTTCAGGCAAAGCTCCTCAAACTAACATAATTCTCCTTCATGCAAGAGATGATTCACACTGGGAATCACCATTTCACCTTCAGAGATCATGAACAACCTCTCCAGCTTCTCCTCTGCACAGGTACAACCAGCTGACCAAGAAGGAGCTGCCTGCAGCACAGCATTTATCCTGCTGCTCTGTTCTTCCAACTGCTCACAGAAATATTGTCTGGCTAAAGACAAGTGGCCATCAATCCATCATTCACTTGCCAAGCTCTTAAGAATATTATGAATATTGCTGATCACAGTAGAAACAATCCTGCTCTGGCCCTAAGTGCCAAGTTTCATCTACAGTCACACAAACAATGAGAATTTATTTTTTTTTTCAGGGATTAAGCACACTCATTAAAAATACCTTGATGAACTGGGAGGTTCTTTCTCTGATTAGAGAGCCTGTCCTCTTGCTTTAGCTCACTGCACACTTCCCAGAACCTGAGGATGACTTTCAGTTAATCACTGAAGTCCCTGCAAAACTGAAATGCTCCATTTATTCCAAATAGCCTGGGCCTTCAGAAACTTACCCAAATTTCTCCTTTCCATTTCCAGAGGCAGGATGCTTTTAGCAGCTTGACAATATTCCTTTGGTACAGAAGACTTCACAAGACCCTCAATTCCTTTGTAACTGCTACTTACAGAATCTCAGACTGGTTGGGGTTGGAAGGGGCCATGAGCTCATCCAGTTCCACCTCCTTCCACCAGCCCAGGTTGCTCCAAGCCCCCTCCAACCTGGCCTGGAACACTTCCAGGGATTGGGCAGCCCCAATTTGAGACCTCATGTAAAGGCTGCCTCCCTTAGATCCTGGCTTGAAAAGGATTTATCCCCTACATAGGAGAGAACAAATTTAAAACAAACTCACTCTAAACACAACTGTTATTTCAGTTCCCGGCACCTAAAATTCTGAAAGTTGGAAAATTCCTGGCTATCCATCTTTCAAACCATGTGGGTGCACTTGGTCACCACCAGGATCTCCAGGATGCAGGATCCAAGCAGGCACTGATGCTGCCAAGAAGCTGATGAGCATGAGGAAAATCCTCCAATCCCTTATCTCCTGTTTTCATAAAAGCTCACACTGGATCACATTAGTTGCAATTCCAAGTGCAGGAAATACTACCAGCACGTATTTATGTTTACCAAGAGCCCAATTTTTTTCCTTGTGTTATTAACATTACACAACTAACATGTTGTTTTGACTGGTACCAAGCTCAGATGAGTTCATGGGCAGAAGTTAATTAGTGCTTAATTCCAAAAGCAGAAAATGGAACAGTTTGGGGGTGGGATTTATGTAGGGTGGTTTTTTTAGCTGCTACTTGAGGTTTTTTGAGAGGTTTCCAATTTTTATCTTCACAAAGAAAGTGCTTGAAGCAAAGTCATGAATTCTGTGTATTATCAGCTCCCTCAGCAGACAAGGAGCACTGCTCATTATCACCACTTGTGCATTTACTTGTACCTGTTGCTCCTGGGATAACAACAACATGCCTGAGGCTTACAACACATCTGAACTCCCAAGAAAAGACATTTCTTAATCTGGATACTCCCTAAAGCAAAAAAAAAATTGAATTTAACATCTTTAAAAGCACAGGCATCAATGTTTGTGTTATACATATGAAGTTTATTCATCATTAATGACAAACTTTCTGTCACATCACATCTTCATAATTATCCCCTAATTTAACATTCAGACACATGTTCAGACATTCACTGAGTCTAAGCTATTGCCACTATATTTTCAGGTGTTCTCCATATAAAATATTTCTGAATAGAAGCTCCAGCTAACAGCACTGCAGGACTGTCTCTGGGTGGGGCTGTGCTCTGCTCTGCTTGGCAAGGTGGTGATTGCTCAAAGGCTGCACCTGATGGTCTTGGAGGCCTTTTCCAACCATTGTGACTCCATGGTGAGGAACAGTGACACCACAGCACTCAGCTCTGCCAGCCAAAGGTTTCATTTTGCTATCTTTTAACTACCTGAAGACAAAATATAAGGATATTAAAGTAACTCAGAGTTGCTTACAGCACACAAGTAACATCAGGCACTAGAACTCTTAACTGCAAACACTGAGACTCTGCTATAAACAATTATTTAACAACTTTTATTTAACAATTATTTAACCTGCTAAACCCTCCTAAACCCCCACCCCCCCTAAAAAAATAACATTTCCCATATTGTGATATACTCCATGTGTTCATTTTGGCTCTACCAGGGGAAGAAGCTGCTCCCACTGCAGCTGTGCCATGAATCCACACACCTGGATTCCAAGGATCTCTCACAGAATGGGCATCTTCACCTTGGGGAAGAAAAGGCTCCAGGGAGAGCTCAGAGCCCCTGCCAAGGCTCCAGGAGAGCTGCAGAGGGACTGGGGACAAGGGATGGAGGGACAGGACACAGGGAATGGCTTCCCAGTGCCAGAGGGGGGGATATTGGGCAGGAATTGTTCCCTGGGAGGGTGGGCAGGCCCTGGCACAGGGTGCCCAGAGCAGCTGTGGCTGCCCCTGGATCTCTGGCA
>JACBWW010000047.1:4881731-4896621 GCA_020086605.1 Lanius collurio
CCCCCCCAATCACTCTCAGCATCTTTATTTATTATTAATCAGGTCTCATCTGCTCAATACATCATTTCCATAAGATTAGCAATCAGCCACATGTTACAAGAAGACAACAAATCCTGTGTCCTTTTCTCAACATGAAGCTTCCACCTCCTCAAGAGTAAACAAAGAGTAGAAGCTAAAACAGTTTGTTGTCTTTTATGCAAGTCAGCCCCTGGATGAAAAACATGTTACAGAAAACAGATTTGATTTCAATCTCAGTTATTTTCATTTTATATCACAATTTGTCATTAGCAAGGGCCTTTATCCATTCCTTCTTATGAGTACTCCCCTGTCACCTCTCACTTGAATGCAACATAAATACAAGTACCTTGATTTACTGTTCTTTTCAGGGAATTAATACACTGGGGTTTATTTAAACAGGTAAAAGTTCACTGCAAATTCATACATTTCCTGACAAGTGGATGGAACATACAAATTAAACAAGTGCCAAGCAGTTAAAAATACTTGCTTTTACATCAGCTGCTTATTATTACATAGCACATATAAATGTCTAAATATAGAAATTACTCTGAAATTTGGCAATCAGAGACCAGAAGCAGATCCAGCAAATCCCTTCAAAACATCCAAGCAGATGAAAGTCATAATCTAAAAGCCTTCAAAATTCTCTCAAGTTATGTCATTTTACTTCCTATCTCCAAGTCTCCCACAACAGCTGCTTGTCCTTGAGTATTACAAGAATTTGGCTTCTTTTTATTTCCAAAAGCCAACAGCCTGCATCCCCTCCAGAAGTTTGGGAGAGTAAAAGCAATGTACACTGAAGCTGCTGCATTCCAGCTGTCACCTGTTTCAATGGCCTGTCTGTCCTGCTTGGAGGCAATCACCAACCAAAAAATGCTTCTTGCAAGCAAGGAAACCACTCACTATCCCATCCCTCGAGTGTATATAGCTATCTTGATCATTAAAATCCACTTTTACAGCTCCCCAGGAATTATCTACAAGCTATTATGGCTAGAAAACAAAACTCCTGCTGTCTCTAAGTGGTGATTTTCCATGTCACATCCCTCACCAGCATCAAAGCTTCTGCCTGTCCACACTCCCAAGGAGATCACCCCTAACACTCCTCTCCCATCACAGCTCCCGGGTTTTCACAGCCCATTTGTTTTCACTCAGGTTTTTGGGTCACAGACAGACACATCTGGACAGAAATGTTCAGCAACAGATTCGAGCTCCAGGACCAGAAGCAACCACAGGGGCTTTCAGTTCCCTCTGGTGGATGTGGAGCTGCTCCTGCAGTAGTTTTGGCCAGGGCATCCAGAACACAAAACTCACCAGGGATGCCAACAGATGAGCTACTGCCACTATTGCAGAGGGAACTTTTCCACATGCTTACTGTACCATCTCCTAAGACTCAGGATTTATGTTTTGCTTTAAAAACTGGACTAAAATAAGACTTGTCTAATATTTTGCTTTTTTATTTGAGTCTCTGTGGGATGGTAATGCAACAATAATTTGGGAATATAAAATCTGGATGACAGTTCAGAGTCAGAATTACTCTGTTGCCATCACCACTGCTTTTCTAGAGCTTTATAGAAATTACAACCAGGCATCTTCAAGTTCAAGCCCACTGCACTCATACCTGATTTTAGTTTTTAACACAGATAACAGTTTTCCTCTCTCCAGATGTGATCCCACAGCAGACACATCACATAGCCCAAGGACCCAAGAGTGATTTACAGAAACCAACCCAAACAGACAAAGTCACAGGGTAGCAGAG
This sequence comes from Lanius collurio, assembly GCA_020086605.1. Classification (NCBI taxonomy): domain Eukaryota; kingdom Metazoa; phylum Chordata; class Aves; order Passeriformes; family Laniidae; genus Lanius; species Lanius collurio. The sequence continues at coordinate 4,883,503 of JACBWW010000047.1, forward strand.
GGTTTTTCCAGCACCCTGTAGTGTTCTCCACACACTATTTATTCCCAGTGAAACCTGTACCTTAATCACTGTCCAGGGAATATATTACCCTGAGGACAATAAAAGCCCTGTCTCTGCTGGCATACCTCACTAGGAACAGCCTTTTTATTGATGTCATCAAGTTCACAGAGGTAAATGAGAGATGCTGAGACAACAGACAGTTCATATTCAGGAAGAACATAGATTTATATAATTGTGTTCATCCCTGTTTGTAGCAGGTTGCTGTTCTGGATTACTTTTTTTAATTACAGCCCCAATGATCTTGTTTGAAAAAGATCTAATCCCATTTGTAATTACATGTATTTATCCATATTTCATTTCCCTAACGTGGCATCACTCCCCAGCTTTTATCAGACATCACCACTTACCCAGTAGGCAATATTTCCATCTGCTGAGCACAGAAACAGTCTGAGAACTATACAAAACCAGCTGCAGAATGTCAGACAAGGAGGAGAAGTGCCTCCATGTTGCATGGGAACACAGGTTCCTCTGTCAGCACCTTTCCCTGGAATTCAGGAATACCAGACAACTTCTAAAACACTCCAGTGTTGCTTTCTTCCAAGATGATGGTATTTGTATTCAAGCTTCTAGCAGGTAGCTGGTTCAGCCTGAGTACACCACCTTATTTACATACTAATTGAAAAAAATAATCATCTGAAACACCAGCAGTAACTACCTGGGTCCCTACAAATTCTGACAAAATTAATTTTCCCCATTTATCAATCAAGTTTTTAAAAAGCTATTGGCCTGGTTAGCAAATCAAGGGATATAAATGTGAGCTTTATTTTTAATAACATGTCATTACCTAACAACAAGTAATCCCTACAGGGACATATTTGCACTTTTTAGGTCACTGAGGTATTTTGCCTCTTGCTGTTGACAGGCTATATTCAAATCACAGCCAAACACCTGTATTTAAATGCTTTTTGCTTCCAAATTGACTAATTTCTTTCAGCTGTCTGTAATCTCATTTCAGTGCTTGCTGTGAGAGCAAGCCAGTCAGGCTCAAATTAGAAAACCTGATATGATTAAAGTGTCTAAATCACCTTGAAATATTAAGTTTGAGATAGATTAATGTTCATTTTGTCAAACACCCACTTTAATCCGATATGTTACAGAAGCCAAGCAATCCTCCCCATTAACACAGAGAGCAGCCTGTACAACCCCCAATACTGAGGAATCAGCTCCCTCCCAAAACAGCTCTTGCCTTATTTAAGGAAAACTAAAAGTCATCTCTTTCGACTACTGCATTCTATAATCAAACATTAGGATTTTCCCTATCAGCCTAGAAATACAAAGCTATCGGGCTTACACTAAAGTTCATTGGTTTGCATAGCAAAATACTCAAAACACACATCCCCTACCAGAATCACAGCCAAAATACCTTCATTATCCCACCACCGCATGAATATCTCTATTTTATTTTCCTTGTTTTGCCACTGCAGTTTCTGCTGCACTGACATCCCCACCAATTCAAACGGCACAGCGTGCTTTCCATTACCTAAAACTGCACAGACAACTATCATACATATTCTACCTTCACCACACAAATAACAATGTAAAAATTATTACCATATAGATGATGGTAATTTTCCACCTTAATGGGGGATGGGGGTGGAAGCTGCTCTGGAATATTTTTTCAGCTGTTGTTTAAATCCCACAAAGAACAACAACGAGACTACCTGAAAGCCACTGAATTTCCCCTTCAACATTACAGTGACTAAAATGGACCAGCAGTTGAATTCGGCATTTAGAGCAAAACAGGGGTCCCCAATTGTTTGTTTGTCTGCAGACCAATTTTAAAACACATGTAATGCTCCATCCTAAAACCTTTTGTCAGATCATTTAGAGAGGATTAGCAAGTGAGCAATTAGTACATGCAGTTCACATCAACTATCACGCCAATTAGCATCATAAATCAAACCAGCAACCCTCTGACTGAATCCTATTATGCGGGAAGCAAGATGTTCCAGTAAGGAAAATATTCCCAGAGAAGCAATGACTTTCGGGAAGTCACGGGGGCTCCTGACCTCAGCTAGAATACTACTTTTAACAGCCACTAAGCAGCTATCAAGGCAGGTGTCTGCTGTAAATATTGATCAGCTGGCACCCAGACCCCACCACACATCCCCCCCTCCAGCTCGGAGGTCACACACCTGGGTATTCAGCACAGCTTTCACCTCCAAGCTGTGCCCCACCCCACTTCAATTCCTTTTTCAAGAAAAGTCAACAGCCAGATCCTTCCATCCATGAATTCATGCATTGTACTTCCAGACGCTATTAAATGCCACAACCTCATAGCGGTGAGGCATTTTTGAAGCTTAATTAATGCAGGCTAAAATTAGACTCTTATTTTGCATGAGAAAAATAATGAAATGGGACTAAATGGATGAGTTGCCTCAGGGTATAGGAATCGTTTTTCCCCAGCTTGTTTCTGCTCCTCCCTGCTTTCATTTACTCATCTCCAAGGGTGGAACTACAGATTGCCATTCAAGTACCAGAACTGGCATAGAAAAGTGATAAAGCACCACAGCAAGGTCCCACCTGCACTCAGGCTGCACCTATAGATTTCTGCTGTATTCAGAACATACCAGCAGAATTGTCAATTCTTACAGTTTCATCATCCATCATTCATGGATGCAGGAGCTCAGAAGCTGGTCCAGGGACCCACAGAGATCTTTCAACCCCAAGCCTGAATAGCAATCCAAAACTAATTTTATGAAGGAAAACTATTATTTGGCTTTATTCACAGTAGAAAGAAAATAATCCTATTCATTCTTTAGCATGTATTGAAAACAGGAACAAAGCTTTACTACAAAAGCACTTTTTAACTCTGCTACATCATTGATTTTATGTTCATGACAGCAATGCAATATTATTTTCCTTCATTGTCATTATTTATTAGCTTTGATAGTTGACAATTGTACTCTTGGCAGTATAACCAACAACACCTTCTGGCCAGAAAAAGAGATGGTGCAATTCATAACAAAGTGATTTTTATTATCAGAATCCTCACAATCAAATACCCACATCCGTTAAGACTGTCCAAGCTATCATTCTAGCTTTAGTGCTAAGAAGTGATCCAAATCAGAGATTTACAGCCCATCTCTCTCCATACCTGCTTCACATCCTGCCTCCCACAGCAGCTACAGCAGCAGATATTAAGCTGTATGTCACTTCAGTGATAGTAAGCTCCTATCTCTGACTTTTTATTATTTCTTATCAGGCCAAATTTGTCATGTCATGCCACCTTACCTAAATACAAACACCTACCAGGGCTATCCATGAGCTGTATAATGGCTGTAACAGTTCACTATGACCTAATTTTAGTTAATATCTTATCTTTCTACATCAGGAAGAACTCAGTCACTGAATAACTCCTACCATGACAAAGTTTACAAAAGAAAAGACATCAATATTCAAACCTAAGAATCCAGTGACAGCTCAATTACTCTTTCTTACTATTCCAAAATTACGAAATGAATGAAATAAGTTTCCAAGAGATCCTTTGCATTCTGCAGTCAGCTCAACTCTTTGAAAGCAACACGGTTAATTTGCTAGGCCAAGTCTACGACAGGAGGTGCCATCGGTTCCTGCTGCTCTAAGTTGGCTTTATGGTTTCCTTGGCTGCAATAATGTGCTATAGCTGCCACAAGAAGGCTGAGGGATGACCTGATTATTGCCTCTGAGATGTGAAAATTACTACCAAGCTTCAAGCCACCTCAAGGAATTGCACTGAATGAGTAATTCTGGCTGTAGCAGTGTAAAAAGCAGGCAGAAAAGGGACCATTCCATCAATTTGCACCTGCTAACCTGGCTCAAAGCAGCAGATTCAAACTGCAAAGCCACAATCGGTTTTATGCTTTGAGAACACTCCCAGATCCTTGCTATAAAGCATTTACATAGCTCTAAAACTACCCTCCCTAAAATTCTGGGCAAGCCTAGATTGTTTCCTGGAGTAGACATTTATTTCAACTTCATGTTTACCAATCCATTCACACACTTGGACATTTCAATCTCCTTCCCCGCTTCCCTAGTTACAGAGAGTTTTCCTGAGTTTGGCTGGTGTATCTTGGAGGAAATTTACTGCCAGACAAAAACCAGCAGCTATCAAAACACTGTCTGATCTTACACCCTCCTGAACCACAAAATCTCCTATGCTGGAAGCATCCTGGTCCGTAAGGATCACCCAGCCCAGCCCCTGGCCCTGCCCAGACACCCCAACAATGCTAAACTCATCCATTTAGTCCCATTTCATTATTTTTCTCATGCAAAATAAGAGTCTAATTTTAGCCTGCATTAATTAAGCTTCAAAACAGACACCTGGGCATCCCTGAGAGTGGTATCCAAACACTCCTGGAGCTCTGGCAGCCTCGGGGCCGTGCCCATTCCCTGGGGAGCCTGGGCAGTGCCAGCACCCTCTGGGGGAAGAACCCTTCCCTGAGATCCAACCTAAGCATCCTCAACACAGCTTCGTGCTGTTAGAGATGCTCTAACAAAGGGTTCCACAGATACTGGGGGGAAATTTAGGGAAAAAAAATCAAAATAGGAGAAGTAACACGTCTTCAACACAAACACTAAAACTTTCAAGTCCAAGATTATTCTAAGCAGGTACAAAATTCCTCATTTGTCCACACACTGGCCATCTCCAAATTCATATGCCAGGCATCTGAGTTGGGATGCTGTCCAAGTGATGCAAAAAGCTCCTGGCACACAAGGTGTTAACTCAGACACACCAGCGTTTGCCAGGTTAAATGGGATCCATTTAACTGATTGCTGTCTGGGCATCCCAGTGCCATGCTTTTAGCATATTTCCTCTGGAGAGCACAGTTGCTGTGATACCTAAAAGACAGGCTTCCTGGCGGCTCTCCTGAGCATGAGAAGCTCAAACAAAGATAATGGATCTCTCACATTCAAACCCACTGTCTCTGTATAACCCAGTCCTGATGCCACAAAATCCTGCAACAGTGACTGACTTGCTGTGTCAGTCCTCCCTCTACTTATGGTACTGAAAAAGACAGTGGAAAATTATAGAGACAGTGGTAGAATTAACAGAAAATTTACTAAAAGGAACAACATCTGCAGTTTAAGCACTACCAAATTCAAGTCAAGGTTTTGAGTTAAGTCGTGATGAGCGCTGATTTGGTCTAGGCTATAAACAGCTAATCAATCCCTTTAAAAATAATGAAAAATATTGAAAAATCTAAGCTTGTCACAGACAATCACAAATACAAAGCAATAAAGCTATAGATTCAATTCCAGCGTTCTTCAGAGCCCCTTTGCTTGCCTGTATCTTTCCTCACTATAAAAGGGAAAACTACCAAACAAAGTAACTGTCTCATTGTTAGGTTTACATTCATTATCCAACTATGTAAACTAGTAAAGCTACAAAGGAGACACTGAAATTACATCTTTCACACAGATCAACCCTGTGGTTTTAGTACTGGCTTCCTGAAGTGGTTAACTGAAGCTTATTTAAGCAGTAAGAAAAGTGAAAGAACAAGTCATTCTCTGGGTTAGAAATGTACCACTATCTTAACACCCTTTCATCTGTACCACTATGCAGGCTCCAAAAACATTAGTCAGAATCCTGAAATTGCATTAATGAGGCTGAATGTGCACATACTGATTAAGTAAGACATCTGCTTCCATCCACTTAAAAAAAAAAATTAAATACTTCCAGAGGGCTTTGGAATTGCCAGCTGCCCACAATGGATTCACTACCACTGACAACCTCACTGTTTCCACCTTGGAATCAAAATTTAAAATAAACTTTCTAAGAAACCATAGATTCCTGGTAGCCAAAACACATCTAAGTGAGATATTACCTTATTTATAACACGGGTGACAAGATTTATGCTGCATTTGTAAGACCTTAGCACAATTACAACAGGAGCACAAATTAACTGCAAGCAACTTCAGATCAAAAACTACCAAGTAGTTGAAAAGTCTTTCCTTACAGGGAGATCCTAAGTTAAAATCACCCTCTTTTCCAGTCTCCATTGGTACAGAAATCACAAAGTTTCTCTCTCAAAAATCAGCAGCATCTCACCGTGTGCACATCTGGCACTGTCCTTGCTCTATTCCATGGTGTGAGGACAGGTGAGAACACAAAAGAGGAGCTGAGTCACAGTTCCCCCTCGGTATAGCTGACACAAAGTACAAACTGCCTGAAGGCAGTCAAGGACAAAAACTAATAAAACAGAAGACAGATCTCTTTCTCACACAGACATTAGGATTATCAAGACTATTGAATATACTACTTACTCTCCCAGAACAGAAAACTTCATCCACTGGAGAGTACTAAGCAATCATTTTGGATTTGTTCCACAACTGCTGTAAAGCTGTGGGTATGAAGGTCACACAGAAAACCCTTCACATAAAAACTAACAATTGCAGAAAGGGATGTTTGAAATGCACTGTCAGCAAAAGGTCACACAGCTGAGATACAACTGAGTTCTGAGATTTTTTTGGAGCTTCCATTACCTTTTCTTCAAAGATTTGCCAAAAATATCAACACTACCATTCACCTTGCTTATTGGTAAGGACAAAACCAATCCCAGTGGTGACACAGTAGAGAACAGAGTATTCCTGAAGTCTGGGGAGAAGTTGTTCAACTGCCTGGCATTACTCCAAGCCTCCTTCATTAGCCAAAAACATTGTTGGATTTTTTAATTTCACTTACAAACATACTGCAGCCTGTCAGTTATAAGTGTATCCCTCAAATATTAGCAATTAATGACATACCTCACATTTCCACCTCAGTTTTCACAGCATGTCAAAGACACAAACCTATTCCTTCAATAGGAAAGTTAAGACTAAGACCATGGCTACTTCAAGTGCTGGAAAATAAGCACTTTTCCTAATGGGAAAATAAGTCCTGTGAAGACACTTAGCCTGAGCACCGATGTCACCTTTAGGAAACCACAATTGCCATATTGTTACTGCTCAGTACAATGCAAAAAGCAACCACAGCAACCCAGCTTCCAAAGTGTTTCCTTGTCCCAAGTGCCTGAGTTGAGCAAAAGCAAATCCAATGTCCCATCTGTGGCACTGCCCCCTCTTAGGGAGTAAGACTCATTTGCCAATTTAAATAGAAATAAAAACAGTGATATGTATACACAGCAGCATGAACTCTTGTATCAGCATTACTGCCTGCTGCTTTCAACTAATCCCCCAAAGCAAACGGTAGGGGAAGGCCGGCACACTCCCTGAAAACCCTAAAGCCTCCCAACACATTTGTTCCATCAACATCAGCTGATCCACAGCACGTCTCCTTTTGTGCCCCGGGGAAAGAAGTTATCCTCACAAGTCCATGGTTTAAGGCTTTCCTCTTGATCTGTAACTCTTCTGTGCTTGCTCAAAAGCCTGATATTTAATCATGCAGCTTTTGCAGAGAACAGCAACGAAGCATATAATTTAAAGCCAGAATAAGACATTCCAGGAACTTCAGACAGAACTATCAAACCTAGCTTTCAGTTTACCGTGCAAGTACAGTTAATATGAAGCATTTGAATCTCCTTGTTTACCCATATGATGGAGTCTGCCATCTTCCACATTAAAAAGAAATATGTTTCCATTTGCATATGAGCCACACAAACAGCAGAACATGCACTGCATTTCACCAATCTGTTCATGCTGGAGGTCTGCAAACAGCAAGCCTGGATCACAGACAATTTGGGTTGGAAGGGACCTTCAAGATCATCCAATTCCACCCCCTGCCATGGGCAGGGACACCTCTCACTAGCCCAGGGAGCTCCAAGCCCCATCCAAGCTGGCCTTGGACACTTGCAGGGATGCAGGGGCAGCCACAGCTTCTGTGGGCACCCTGTGCCAGGGCCTGCCCACCCTGTGAGCGTTACCTCTGAGTCAGGTTAACAGCACAGGGCACAAAGCTGCATGTGCCCCATCAGCAGAAAAGGGCTTTAACATGTCCCAAACACGTTCCCTGGTGGTTACAGGAAACAGCCCTCACCCCAGCCAATGCTCACTGAGAGGCTGCAAGCTCAGAACTCACCTGCATACACTTACTCACCACGGAGGTGGTCAGATTCCCCACACCTGAATCACCCCAATTTAATCCCGCAGCTAACCAACAAAAATAGCACATTCCCATGCTCTGTGGTGCTCACCCAGCAATCCAAAACAAGATGGCTCTTTGGAGAATCCCTTTGGTCATGTCAAATTACAAAGTCTGAGCCACAGCTCCAACAGGCACAACCATAACAAAAGCTTCAAGAGACCAAGTGATATCATGGTTTCAAGATGCAACTGTCTTATGTGATCCCTGGGGGGGGGTCACTTTTGGTCAGTGATGCCTAAATATCTGAACTGTCCCATCATTCTTTTGATGTATTGAAATAATGTAACAAGGACCCAAAGTCAGAGAATCCCAGAATGGTCTGGGTCAGAAGGGACCTTAAAGCCCATCCCATTGAGGCCCCTGCCAGAGGCAGGGACACCTCCCACTAGCCCAGGCTGCTCCAAGCCCTAAGATGGCCTTGAACAGCTGTACTCTTGTATTTCCCTACAGAAAACAACGCTTTTGCAGCACATGCATTTTTCAAGTCATTTGTTTCAGACTTCAGTAGCAACAGAAACATTGAGATAGCGTTGCTGCCTCAACTGCAAAAGTGAGTAAAACTACTGTAACATTGTTCTCAACACACTCAATACCAGCATTCAAGGGGCTGCAAAGTTGGAGAGCCAGGGCACGTGTACTTCAAGAGCTTTGGCTCCACCCTAAATTACTTTATTTACAAGAAACAGTACTTTCAAAAGTGACCAGAAGAAAAAGCAATAAAGCAAGGTTTATACCTTCTCCCATTTTCTCCCACCCACACACTTCCCAGGGCATCTTTGCACCACTCTGAGCAAGTTATTTCCAAATGTACAATCTTGTATTTTCCCAAAGACTTAAATTATTTCTTGATAATCACTTAATCATCATAATTTCAAAATTCAAACTAGCATCTACAACATGCTTTTTTAAAATTTACTCTTAACAGAAAAAGTACAATAAAAATCACAAAGTTCTCTGGAACACAGCAATTCCTAACTACATAATGTCTGGTATGGCATTCTTACCAATTAAAGCAACAATTTCCCCTTAAATAAATAAACAAAAACTAGTTCAGATGCTCAACACCTGCTGCATCAGCACATTAGTACTAAGTTTATCAGTGAGTATTTTTATAGACTATTAAAAATGTTTACACCATCTTGGCTAAGGTGTTTTAAAGTCTTTCCATGAAGGATGAAAAATTGAGTTTTTCCCCATCTTTCCTTGGTTTTCCATCATGCTAAAGTTTATAACCATGTAGTGCTGGTCTCAGCCTGGATGATGAGAAACCAGAACCAACACATTCAGCTGTTACCTACCCTTGCAGATCATCACACCATGAAACCTCAAGATATTTTCAGCAACTTAAAGACCACTGAAGGCAATTGACATTTTCCTCTCCCCATTTATAAGCACAAAACACACCTGCTATAAGAAATGTTTAATGTTGATCAAGGAGTGATGTTGTGAACTACAGAACATGGGAAGGCAGATTTTACTACAGTAAAATCTGTGTAATAGACTAATAATATTAATTACACTGTTATTAAACTAATGTAACAGTCTAAGTAACAGCATCTAAAATTGATTGCTTACTTAGCATCAATTTCCTACAAAAGATACAGAAGCATATGCTTTTAAACTATTGACTTTGCAACTCTGAGACATGCAAGAACCTGCAAGTAGCACACTTTTTTTTTTAAGCATCTTTATCCACTGAGGAAAAACTAATGAAGTACTATCACCCAGAACTATTTAATTCAGTATCACAGGTAGCTCAGAATAATACATGGCAAGAAATCTCTGTGCAAAAAGTATGGACAAGTAAATTTAGGAACCAGTTTAGCAATTGCTCTCTTCATATTAGATAGAACTCTTGTACTTGGATATAAACAACTGCTGCTGAAAGGGGAGTTTTCATTTCAGATTATTTCAACAGTCTTTGATCCAGCAAGTGTGTCTAGACACTCCTATAGTAGAACTCCAAATGTAAAAAGAAAGAGGGTTGACATTGCCAATAAAATCCAAAGTGCTGGAAAGACAGTGCCACTCCACATAGAAAATCAAATTCTGAAAATCAGTAACAGCATCTCTACTTCACTGCAAGTCCTAAATTGCTTAAGATTCCAAGCATGCTCTTCTCCAGAGCTGTCAAGCCTCTCTTGAGCAGGAGAGTATTAAACGAGCTGTTCAGGGAGCACCGTTGGTTGGAGTTTCCCTTTAAAGCAGCCTGAACTAACAAGTCCACACTCCTCACAGGGTACAGCTCTCCTTGCACTGGAAGGAACTCCTTCAGCACAAAGTTACTGCACAACTTCTCACAGCAGCCACATGCCAAGCACACCACCATTCCAGGCAGTGAACCTCAAGCACCCCGAGGTTAAAAGATTTTGTGATTTGGGGAGTATCAGTACAACACTAAACTATTTGCAGCACAATTGGAAGGCAACCACCACAACCCAAATGTCTGGTTTTCCTAAATGCAACACATGGCACTACCACGTGGATTTAAAAGCTGCTATCAGTGAGAAAGAGTCAGCTAAAGGAGGTTTACCAAAAATGCAGCCTGGTGGAGTCGTAATCTAAAGGAGTGAGGAGTTGTTGTTTTACCTCTAGCTCTTTCACTGTTCAATTTTTAAATATTTAAGAGCTAGTTGAAGAGCCCTCAGAAGACATAAAATACACTCCTTTTCTAGATAAATTGTTCCCATCAATCAGAGCTACTGTTCTCATGACTCAGTGTCCAATAAAAGTTAGACAGCGAATTATCTGTGAAGGTTTTACTCATCCTCTCAGCTCTTGAAACATGATTTTAGGCTGCTATTTTGGTTTTCAAGTGTTTGTGATTGACAAATGAGCTGAGCCACAGTTAGGTAACAGAAATCAGTAATACATGAAAAGACTAACACAAGTCACATGCTAAGGAGATAACTACATACAGTGCTTCACATCCTCCTCCCACTTGCACACAAGCTTGGCACATCCCTATAGCCCGAGCTACTTAGTCAAGAAACATATTTCTACCACGTAAACATGTATTAATTACCACTTGAAAACATGTTCTGCTGAAGGCATCATCTATCCCACAGAAATCCAAACACCAGCAGCACGGAGAAAGGTACCGAGCTTGTGCCATAGTCTTCCCACCAGATATATTAATAAATTTTTAACTCCTCAGAAGGGGAAAGAAAAGGCTAAGCACTCTCAGGAGGGGACAGCCCCACACCACCATTTCAGTAGTGACTAGTAAAACAGAGAATATGCACAAATCTCTACCACGCACTTGGTTAGATGCAGATACTTAGTTAGGGACTGTTCTGTAATAAGTGACAGGCACTGCCAGCCTCCCTGACTTGCCACGCTAAACCCAAAATGTTAACAGCCAGAACCATGCTCTATGCTGTCTGTCTATTCAAGCTTCACTGCTCAAGAGGCACACAAATAAATCTTTCAAGCAACAATCTCAATAGCAGCTTTTCCATCGGGACTTTTTCACTATATATCATTTGAAGACCAGCTAGGCCACCAACACAAGATGGTTTTAGGCAGCTCTAATTCAGCTGTTGTACATCACAGTCTTCTACCCTAAATCCCTTCCAAAACAGCAACAGGATACTCCAGTTGAAAACGCACACAATGTAAAGCTCAGCAAGTTATCATGCAAAATAAGTAATAAATTTCTCCACGAAATACATATTCTAAGCCAATACTGTTTGCTCTTTTTAACTCCTCCAACCAAGAAAAAAATATCTGCAGACTTCCCTACGCTGGTGATTTCTTTCCTTATTTTGTGCATCCTAAGCAGTTCAAGTCTCTGAAGTGCTCCTGCGGGGATAGACGCACATAAATCTAAGCTTAGAGGGCTGTTATCTCCATCTTGCCTCCCGACCTGTTTTTACACTACTGCACAGACCGACACCGCTCCATGACCCAGCTGCACGCCTTGTTTACTCACTTCACACCGCTAAACCACAATCCAAATTGTCTCCAACACATGCTGCAGGGAGCACCGAAGAAAATTTCATTTTCCCAAACCCTTCTGCAGGCAAAACGAGCATCATCCTTCCCACCGTACCCCAGCGCGAAGGAGCCCGCTGCTCTCCTGCACAGCAGCAGCAGCAGCCAAGTAACAAAACCACTTCTAAACCCCACAAAACGCCAACAGAGGCTGAGGAATGATGGGGACCGAGCCGAAACATCCCCTCGCTCCCTGAAAACGCCTGCCACGAGGGGTGGAGGAAGGGCAGGCAGCCCGCAGCGGGGAGAGGAGCCGCGGGCTGGGGGACACGAGGGGTGCAGTGCAAAGGGCTGGGGGAGGCGGAGGGAAGTGGCCAGGGGGGAGCAGGGCCATGGGCTGGGGGAGATGAGGGCGAGTAGGGCCATGAAGGAGGTGGGGGCAGCGGGGACAGGGCTATTTTACGGGGTGGCGGTGGGGGAAAGCAGGGAGGGAGGGGTAGGAAACAGGGCCATGGGCTGGAGGAGGTTGGGGGGGGAGAGAAACAGAGCCATGCGGTGGGGGAGGCTTGAGACGGGGAACAGGGCTGGCGGACGTAGGTGCGGGGGAGCAGAGCCGTGGGCTGGAGGAGGTTTGGGGGGCTCAAGGCCACGGGGTGGTGAGGCTCTGGAGGGGGGCACAGGGTCATGGGCTGAAGCAGGTTTTGGGGGAGGCAGGGCCATGGGCTGGAGGAGGTTTTGGGGCACCTCCCGCCGCTCGCTCCCTCTGCCCGCCGTGCCGGGGCCGCCGTCTCACCTTCGATGGCAATGACATGCTCGCGGATCTGGTTCTGCAGCACGGGCTCCTCCACCCGCTCCAGCAGCTCGTAGATGGAGTAGATGTTGGGGTGCACCGACTCGAAGCGCTGGATCTCGGCCCGGATGGCTGCCGAGTTCGCCAGCTGCTGCTGGTAGTTCATGGCGCAGCCGCTCCGCTCCGGCCCCTTCACGCTGAGACCCCCGGGCGGCGGCGGGGGCGAGCCCGGGCCGCCGCCGCCGCCTCACTCACCGGACACCCCCACTCG
>JACBWW010000047.1:4896994-4947759 GCA_020086605.1 Lanius collurio
TTTAGGATCGATATTGTATGGATTTAAGCTCCAAAGCTGTGAAACGTGGAACAAACTTTGAAATAGGAAACAGTATAGGGACAACTTGGTGTAGGGTAGCCTGAGGAAAACTGTATCCATCCATTCTCACAGCAAGGAAGAGAGTAATTTTGATAATTTCCCCCCCAAAATGTCTTTATTTGAGTATAGAGCTCTGACCTGGCAGGGCTGAGAAGCAGCCGTGCTCCTTTCCCTGATCTTACCTGCAACTGCATTTTTGTGTTTTAAAAATATTTTATCACTTGGGGTAATCTTTTTCTTGAGTGTTGGCTCCTTGGGATGATGGGAAGGACAGAAGAGGTAATAGTTTTTTTTAAAACCTAATGCATTTGGGCATTGTGCTAGGACAAGGGGAAATGATGAAAAAGGGTAGATTTAGATGGGATATTGGGCAGGAATTGTTCCCTGGGAGGGTGGGCAGGCCCTGGCACAGGGTGCCCAGAGCAGCTGTGGCTGCCCCTGGATCCCTGGCAGTGCCCAAGGCCAGGCTGGACATTGGGGCTGGGAGCAGCCTGGCACAGTGGGAGGTGTCCCTGCCATGGCAGGGGGGAATGGGAAGAGCTTTAAGGTCCTTTCCAACCCAAACTCTTGATGTGATGTTTCACACCCCTCCCCAAGAAAATAAAGAACTGTAGAGGTGACAAATCAAGCTCTGATATGAGATTGAGTTTTTGGCTGCAAGAGTTGTCTTCTGCTCATTTGAATAGTTCAGGGGGATACAGTCATAGACACCTGTGTCTTCTCCCCTTGTCCCTCTCCACAGAAATTGGTATAATTTTTATCAGCCTTCTTGTTTTTATTTTCTAATAATAGTAGGAAAGTCTTGAGTGGACAAAGAAAAAATTTGAAAAGGCAGGAAGAGTATAGTCCCAGTTTCCACTAGTGATTGCCACTCAGGGTATTAATGCTGCTGATAAAAATCTGTGAAGCACAAGAGGATTTTTGCTTTCATTTACCTTAGCTGTTTGAACAAGCTACATGTATGTAGAAATCAGGATGCAAGCTGTAATTCTCCCCTTTTCCTGCCCGTGTCCTGATCTGGAGCAGAGGCACCACCTCACATTACTTTCAGAAAATGCCAAAACAAGCAGCAGAGCCAAGAGTCAGGCAACAACCTCTGCTGTATGTGGGGCTGATTGTTTCCACTGCTGCCATATGCTTTGTGTTCTTCCAGCCCTAAAATTCATGGAAAACAACTCCCAGAGTACTCTCAGCTGTAAATGAATGCAACTACAGCACACAAATAGCTGAAGCATTAACACCCTGTGTTGATATAAAGCCTTTTTGTAATATTTTCCTCTGTAGTCCTCCTGTGAAGCCTTTGCTGCCCCGATTTTTTTACTACATAATAGCTTTCGTGTAAGCTTTGTAAAATCACAGCAAAATATAAGCTACTCTTGCAGCTTACATAGATTTCTCTCATAAGAATTCCTTAACAATAACTGGTATTTTGCTTGTGCTTGCAGCTGAGATTAGCCTGAAATGCTGCTAGTGCACAGAGAGATACTGGATGCCTCTCTTTGCTCTCCAGCTCTGTTGTGGAGGCTCTGGCATCTGAGGCGTTCCACCAAACCTTTAATGTGAACTGGCAGGGAACGACTCGGTGTGAGCAGTAAGGAATTTGGGTTTGGTTATCCTTGGGCTGGGAGCAGGGGTAACTTGGGCACTTCACAGCTTTTTGGGGTCTGTTTTTGTCAAAGGTAAGATGAACATGCTCATCTGGGGAGGTCATGAGTCTCAGACAACCTTACAAGTGTGGAGGGGCTGAGTAAAGCAGGGGGCTTTAAGGGGCTGTAAGTAAAGCAGGCAGAGTGGTCCCAGTGTAGGTTAGCCTTCTGGAACTGGTTTTCCTTTCTGAGGGTGAAAGCTTGCCAGGGGTGAAGCTTCCCACCACTCTCCCACGCAGCTGGTTCCGTGCTTAGGTCTCTAACAGAGTTCCATCTGTGCTGGCTTCCTCCTCCTCCTCCCCATCTGGCAAATCCACTCATTGCCCTGCCTACAGAAAACCAGTCTGGATGGTTTCCTTCTGCTTTTGGTGCCTTGTTCCTGGAGGTATCAGTAACTGGAAAGCAGCCCTGAGTCAACATCTCAGTTCTATCATCCCATCACATGGCAGGGCTTACCCACTTCGTGCTGTTCCCAGTCTGTCCAGCAAACCCTACAGAAAGCTTAGCAACGAATTTTGAGCAGTCCCAACTGCTGCACTTGGACTCCAGGCATGGGGACAATGACATTTTGCTTTTGGAACTGAGCCTGACCGTGCCCACCTCAGTGGAAATACGACTGTCCCCAAGTTCCATGCAGATGCTGCAGGCAGAGTTCACGAGCCATTAAGGTGATGTTTAAGCAGAGAGCTTGGAAATAGAGAACTCTGGCAGAATTTCATTTAAACGCTGACTGTACCTTCCCCTAATGCTTTGCTGGGATGTGGAAGAGCTTTCCTGGCTGCTGAAATGGGAATTAGGCAGCACTGGCTTTTAGTTACTAATCCAGTAGCTGAAATGTTGATTGGAGGGAAAAAAAGTTTAAAAAGTACTCAAGCGTCCTATTTTGATCTGTGCCTGAATTTAACATAAATTAAACATCTCAGACAGCTTGACACAGACTCGTTTGTAGACCTAGCAGGAAAGGGATTAGCTGAGAAAACTGAGAACATGAGGACTCCTGCACCATCCAGGAGAAGTTGTAAGAGAAATCTTAGCTGATGCTTGTCAGCAACATTTTGCTTAACTGGGACTGTTTCTGTGTCTGTTCACAGTCTTAAAGCCTGGCTGTTCCTGGGATTACTGCTGGTGTGAGCAGTGTTTTGTTTAATAGGCAGGGAGTGTCTGGAAAAACACAGGAGATGGAGTGTTGGAGATGCCTCTTTGTGCCTACTAATACTGATATTGCTGTAAAGACTGAAATCAAACCCATATAAAAAACAGATATGGAAACATCAAGTTTTCTTGAATTATCTTCACCATACTTTTCAGCGAATATAAAAACTTAAATAGGTTAAGCTTCCTCTCATAAATTGGGATGAAATTCTGTTATTTTACTGGGTAAATATTTGGGTCAGTCAGTTACTAGTACCGAGTGATTAGATTGCTCAAGAGGCTTTGAAACAAATGTAACTAATGAATTAACCTCATTCAGGGAGTGTGAAATCTGTTCCAGGAGAAATGCCAACTAGTTCAAACAATCCTAATTATGGAGTAGCAACAACAAGCGGCTGTCGGAGCTGCAGCTCATTCCCCAGTGCTCCTGTCATAACTGGGAAAATGCTCTTCTGTCCCCACCCTGCTTGAAAAAAGGTGGGATGGCAAAAACTACCTGCTTTTCTGGAGGTGGGAGCACAGATTAAATCTCTGCTGCAAGGTCAAATTATCCTGCTTAAAGGGTCTTCTAATCAGAAGTGAGCTGCATACCAGCCGGAGCTGCAGAACAATGAACTAGCAATAACTGTGTGTTCACCATATGGGGAAAGGAATCTGAGAGTCACTTCTCAGCTCTAGCCCCAGGGACTTGGATTTCCACTAACCTGAAACTTTCTGAAATGTTAAAATGAACCATCTTTTAAACTGCCCGAGTTTTGGCTCCTTGTTGATCCTTCACTGTAGAACCATTTACAACATTTACAGATTTGCAGAACTACTATCTCTGTCAAACCAAAGTCGTTGTTCAGATCTGGAGTTGTGCTGTGGCTTTGATAAGGCTGATGAGAGTCTGTGCTCCAGCTTTAAAGTGTTTTCAGTGAAAATAAATAGCTTCTTCACACAAAGCAGATTTTAGGTCCTAAGTTCTACCTGAGCTACCCAAAGCTTAGACAGCTTCATTGCAGCAAAGAATCAAATCCCACACAACATAAAAAAATTGTTCAGTTGGTACCCCTGAGTCAGGGCTCAGCTAACATCCTGAATTTTACAGCAGAGCAAATCCAGTGACAGCTTCATATGCCAGCTCCAAGATACTCAGCACTTTATTGAGCTCTTATCATGGCTAAATATGATTACACTGAAAGTGTCTCTAAGCTTGTTGCTGTTGTCACTTTCTTGACGGAGAATCAATATTTGATTCACCACATAATTCCATGTTAAGCTTAGGTCTCACTTCAGCTGTGGCATGCTGACAGGGCTTGAAAAGTTATGGAATACTGTAGGCTCAGTTGTTACCTTGGAACTTTCAGACACAGGCTATTGATTTAATGCAGGAAAACCATGGGAGAGGTCACTCTAGATTAGTTTGAACTCACCTTTTAGAACAATTGCCTTAATTTTTAATAACATGTTCTATGCATAGTGCTGTGGCATCCAGTGATAAGGAATGAAGGATAAGAAATTAATACAATGAAGTCAAAACAACGAGGTCTTGCAGGTGAATGACCCACGTGACTTATTTTAAGAGCATGACATTGTGCAACTGGTGGATTTTAGGTAACAGATCGCACAGTTTAAATAGCAACTTGAAATCATTTGTCTGGTAAGAAAACAAAACATCTTCTTAGGTGTTAAGAGGAGTGTGAGCCGTTACTGATCAGTGAAGGGATGCAAAAGAGCACAAAAGCAAAACTGAGGATGGTAGTCGGGGCTGGTCATGGTACTTCCCTACTTTTCAGATGAGAAATCCTGGGGTTTTTGCCCTTGACACTTGGGCATGTGAGTGCAGACATTACAAAACCAGCCAGCAGTAGCCTCTAGCTTCTTAGAATCACAGAATCACTGAGGCTGGAAAAGACCTTCAAGATCATCAAGTCCAACCTTTGGCTGTCACCCAGCCCAGAGCTCTGAGTGCCACATTCAGGCGTTCCTTGAACACCTCCAGGGATGGGCATTCCAAACCTCCCTGGGCAGCTTCTTCCAAGGCCTCACCTCCCTTCCCATGGAGAAATTCCTGTTGATGTCCAACCCGAGCCTCCCCTGGGCCAGCCTGAGGCTGTTCCCTCTCCTCCTGTCCCTGTTCCCAGAGCCCGACCCCCCTGAGCCCCCTCCTGTCAGGGACTTGTGCAGAGCCACAAGGTCCCCCCTGAGCCTCCTTTGCTCCAGGCTGAGCCCCTTTCCCAGCTCCCTCAGCCCCTCCTGGGGCTCCAGCCCCTTCCCAGCCCCTTCCCTGGGCACGCTCCAGCCCCTCAGGGTCCCTCTGGCTGGGAGTGCCCAGAACTGGACACAGCCCTCGAGGGGCCTCAGCAGGGCCAGCACAGGGGATGGGCCCTGCCCTGCTCCTGCTGAGCACGGAGAAGAGAATAACAGGCACTCTGCCATAGCTGTGCAACAGGCAGCCTGCCCAGGAAGATGAGTGCTGTCACCAACACCACCTTCTGTGGGAAGACACGGTGGCTGTGTGGAATTGCTCACTTTGGTGCCTCCCAGGATGGTTATGGGCTCCCTGCAGCAACACTTGGAGTACAGCTCTGCTGCTGTTACACACAGGGCTGAGTTCTCTACTGAATGGGTTTATTTGTTGTGTATTTGACACCAGCATCACTGCAATTTGCCTTTCTTTGCAACTTTTAACTTCAAAATCAGTGAGATTTGCCTGGTGTAGTAACTCCAGCCTTTCAGCTTTCCCATGTGAGCAATTCCCCCCAGGGCTGGCTTGCAGCCCAGGCAGCCCCTTGCCCCAGTGGCCAGTGTTCCTGAGCACTGCTGTGTCAGAAGGGGGTCTCCAAAGGGCTGGCATCTAGGACACGGTCACCATAGAAACTGGGGGGGATTTACTCTGCCTCTGTGTCAGTCCTTTGAGCTGCTTAACAGCTCGCTGACAACAACTCTCACACAGCTCAAGCAAGGAGTGTGGCAGAGACGGGGCTGCAGTGCGGGCTGTGTGCAGATCCCGGCGAGAATTCCCTGGAAAGGCTCTCCTACTCACTGCTTGTATGCATCACCTTGTATGCCCCCTTCCTGTAGCTGCGGCTGCCTCATAAAAATGTAATAAAACCCCATGGGCCCTTTGTCTGGAGACAAGGAAGGGCTCCTGGCACATTTCCACCATCCCATTTTGCTTATGGTTTGACCAGGTTTGTCTGACCTAGTTCTGTTCATAAACTGGGCTTAATGGTGGAGTCCTGGAAACGTTCCCAGCTGCTAAAGCCAGGCTATTCCCTCTGCAGTAATTAATTGCAGTTCAAAAGCCCTTCACCAGCTATGTATCATAACATTAACATAAAAAAACATGTTCTCTGGGATTCTAAGCTTTGAACAATCTTCTTATGGTGCCCAGACTTATATTCCATAGTGCCAGAGCACCATGGGACCCTGCTCATCAATTGCTTGCTTCTAAGTACAGACTTGAACTGGAAAATCTCTTTCCTGTGTACCCATTGCAGACCCGTTATCACAGTATAAAATGAAGCTTGGGATTGTTTTTATTAAGCTGGGTGTGATATTTCATTCCAGTGTAACTTTCCATCCACTTGCAAAAAAAGAAAAAAAAAAAAAGAATTTGAGAACAAGAATAATGAATTGAAACTTGATGCCCAATAATAATTTGAACACCATGAGGCTCCTGGAGAGTGTTCAGCAATTATTAGAGATGGGGAGAATTTTTAGCACTAACTGCCTGACAAAGAGACAACTTTTGGTTGAACTAAGGGTATCTAAATCACACATCTTCAGCAGAGAGAGCAGGAGACTGCTGTAAAACCTACTGATGTCGCTGCTTTATTAAAAAAAAAAAAAAAGAGGTTTGAGCAAATATTAATGTGCTTACCTACTGACTGTGAATTGTAGAGGAACCTCGTTTTGCCATTGCAGCTCCTGTGATGATTCCTTTGGGATTTCCTGGACCTGACCTATGTCAGCTGCACTTGCTTCCTGCTCGCTGAGAGATGTGGAGCTAAGGCCAGGAGCTGGTACAGAGCTCAGCCTGGGAGCTGCTGGCTGCCTGCCCTGCTCGGTGGGGAAGGGTCTTCTGAAATGCTGCAGTGTGGGGAGAGTAGGTTGCTCCTACTCAGGGTGCTCAGCCTGAGGTGTACATCTGATATCACTGCAGACCAATTCAACCCACATCCTTTCCAGCAAAGACCAGGAATCCTGTGTGAAGAGCTCTTCTTCACGTGGATGGAAGTGACTGGAGGTTACAGTGAATCCTCCCCTGCATAATTTATATCCCCCTCTTCAGTACTCATCACATAATTTCTTTTACAGCCAGTTCTAGCCCCTCGGTAGCATTCTTGAGGCTCATTAGCTCATGTGCAATATTGAAGCAAGCTGGAGGATGAGATTTTCAAGCCTTCTGTTACCAAAGATTAATACAGATTTTTTTTTTCCCCCAAAATAATCAGCTGCCAGGACTCAGATGTATGGGCTCAGATGTATTTTGTCTTAAGGAAAAACATTTCCTCCACTTTGTAGAGGCTGCTTATATCCCTTCTGCTGCCCTTGAGTTATTTGTTATAGCTTTCCTGACACCTGGAGTGGGACAAGCCGGTCCCTTGGCCCACATCTGAAGGTGGACAGTGTTGAAAAGAGAGGTCAAGTGTGGTTCAGTGGCTTTCAAAAGAGGCCTTGGGTATTTTAAGCACAACACTTCATTTAAAGTCAAAAGACTGAGCTGCAACACTCTTCAAAGAAAGCGAAGTTCTTACTTTTAGGACAGCTCCAGTGTCCCTGAAAGCGCTCCTGAGGCAGCGGAAGCACCTCGGATCTGCAGTGCAGAATGCTTTGCTTTCAAAGCCTGCGAAGCTGAAACGCCTCAAAGCTTAGCCTCAGCTTTGTCTACAGTTTCAACTTGTGTCACTACTTTGAAATGCAAGATAAAATGCAGGCTTAGCTCTCCTTGAACTCAGCCGACTTGAGGGAAGCACAGGCATGATGGAGCTGCGTTTTGCAGGCAGGGAACTGGGCTGGAGGCACATCCCTGCCCTTTGGCCTCAGTTCAATACAGAATGCAAGAGCCTGCTACTGACCCAGGTCTCAAGGGTCAAAAACCAGGGGAGTTTGGCACTACTTTTGCCAAGAGTAGGCTGGATGAAGTAAGATGAAAGTATGGCATGGATTCCTACTTGCTCCTGTTCAGTCACCTGAGCTGTCACAAGTTCGACTGCCTCCTTATCCTTGGACCCTCAGCTGAATTTGGATGACCTGTGTGGGAAGTGTTTAGAGCTGCCACTGCAGACTCCTCACTGCTCCAGACAAGGCTGCAGAGTTTTGGTTGCACCAGAAATGCTTCAAGTCAAATCAGCCATCGTAAAATTTAATAAAGCCACTGAGAAAAATTTTGCTGTGGTCTCCAGTAGCAGCACTGCAGGTGTACTGTCTTGAGAACTATAAATGTTTGTTTGTGTTCTATCTCTTCACTACTTGATTTAAAAAAGGTGTAGCAGACTTTTAAATATTCCCTGAAGAATTTTAGCGGGGTGGAGAGGGCTGTAGTGTTAAGATATATGCAGCCTGGGGTAGAGTACTCTGAAAGCTGAGATAAACTATTGCAGCAGTGGTTCTGTGTCTCAGCCTGGAAAACACGATAGAAATATCATTCCTTGTGCAGCTGACAAGCACATGTGCACATCTGCTGGAGCTATGCATGCCAAACAGACCTGGAATTGCTGTTGCCTTGCAGAACATGAAACCTGGATGGTGAATTGTTATCTAACATGAAATGCTTGGCACAAGTCTCAAGAGCTAATTTCATCTTTATGCTTTGTTCTTTAAGGGAAACAGGTTTAATTGGAAGCCAATACTTTTGTTAGAAGTCTCATACTCTAGAGGATATAAATACTACTGGTTTTTAGGAATGGTATAAATCCTGTGGGTGCAGGCCATGGTCAGTTGGAATTAACAGAGGTAAAATCTCAAGCAAAAGGGCTTCAGGATGCTGGTTATCAATGCCAAGCTAAATTGCACATATCAAGAACTTTCCTTCATGGCTCTCACATCCAAATAAACTTGTGAATTCAGTTAGGAACATACTCCAAGGATGTACCAGTCCTGCCTGTAAACTTGGCTATCTGATGCCATCCTGAATAACCTACATGGATGGAAGAAATTGATTTCATGGCCCCAGACCCCACCTTTGGGGGACAGGGGTCAAAGTTCTACCTGGGCTGGGTGCACTTAGCAGGATCAGTGGCCTCAGTGGGTTATGGTTGCATTCTGAGTTCTGCATTCTGGGAGTAAACTGGCTGTTCCAAGCAGAGGGAAGGATCCAATCTTTTCTCTAGGACTGTGGCTGGGGTCCCTTGGATGTTGCAGTTCTCATGGCAGCCTGTTCTTTTTCAGGTTCTTCTGATACAGAAAGCACCCTGTGGTAACTCTGCATCTTGAATCTTGTGAAAACAATGCCAAGAGGAAGTGAGCCTCTAAGTGAAAATGGGGAAACAACAAGTGAGTGAAGTAACTCTATAACCAAAACAGCATTACAGCATTGCAAAGAAATACAGGGAAGTGAAGAGTCACTTCCCAGAAAAATTTCCCTCTGAAACAGTCAATTAATTTACTATGGAAAGAGTGAGTACTCTTAGAGTGACTTGGAGCTTCCCTTATTGCGGTAACCAAAACTAACACGGAGTAAAGTTGTTGGTTCCTCTAACCAATCTGCATAGGAACCTTTCCAAGGGATTTCAGGTATTTCTGGGAAGTGTTCACAGCAAAACAGACATGAAAGCTATGCCATAAATTGGTCAGTTTGGGACCTGTAAGGACAAACCACATGAACTTGCAGCGTTCTGATGGTTATGATCCTACACTGCACAACTCGTGGATCACCTGGCACATGAATGCACTGGGAAAGGAGTCTGGCCTCTTGTGGCCACTGGCACAGGGCACTGGGCACGCATTTGCTGTTGGGAGAGGAGTTGCCTTCTTTTGCTGGTCAGCTGGGTGACAACCAGGGTTCTTTCTGTGTAAAAAGGGAAAACACTATAAAGTGTTCCAAACTGTAAGGAGAGCCCAGTTTGAGATGTCTGTCAGACAGAAGTGCATCTGTCTTGTTGCTGAACTGTGCTGAACCTGCTCAAAGTGCTCTAAGCTTCCCTGAGCTGCCCCAAAGTACCTGTGTAACAGTGACAGAAACAGGGCATTGCTACAAAAAAATCATCCCAGCAATGGCCAAAGTGAGCTCTGCAAGGAATGTCACATAAAAGAAGGTGCCAAAGAGGTACAAGGTGGAGAATAATTCACTATGCACGTGGTTCAACAGGACTTTTTGCCCCAAAGAGCTTAATTCTCCAAGAAGAGGTCATTTGGCATCTGAGGTTAACAGAGATATTGTGGGGGTTTGTGACTGATGCTGGCATAAAGCAATGGTCTGCTTTTAATCCTGTTTTATCCATGATGCAATAGGATGTAGCAGAATTATGAGTTTGTCCCAGATCTCAGGCTTTATTAATCATTTGATCAATTGTAATAACCTGGCATAATGGCTATGATGGAAGAGCAGCTTTTGTGTCCTGCCAGCCTCTTTCCATCACTTTTAACCTGCTGTTTGAAGTAAGAAGACTGGAATTCTTAGTGGCAGTGGGTATGACCAGTCCCAGTGTCTTCCATCAGGCTGCCTTCTGAAGAGTCCTGGGGATGATAGTCACCATTTGTCTGCTCAGAATAAACAATAAAAACGTGTTTAAAGTTGACTGGATCAGGTCTAACCAAGCTAATGATGAACTCTGACAAGCAAATAGTTTTCTCTGTGAATTAGACTTTAGACTTCAACTCTCTCGGCTGAAAGGAAGTAAAAAACATCCCAGTATTTCATGAGCTCTTGCTCTGGGACAAATAGTTTCTCATCTCATGAAAACTGCATGCAGGTTGTACAATATCCTTGCAAAAATAAAAAAGGGAAATAAAATAACTGGAGAAGCTATTTGAGAGTTTGACATTCTTAGGTGCTTTTTTACAGGTAGATTTTCTGCAAGGAATTCTATCAGGAGAACACAATTTTAAGCCTGAAAGCAATTCATTTGGAGACTGCTGAAACTTTGCCAGAGAAAGTTTTCTGTAAACACACCTAAACTTAGTGAAAGTTCTTGTTGGCTTTAACCAGGGGTCACATTTCATCTGCTTAGCACTGGCAGCCCCACTGCTGCAGCCCAGCTGCACCTTTCCTGCAAAGCAGCTGAAGAAACCCCAATTTTTTTTGTTAGAAATTACAGTGCAGTTGGTTCATGTGGGCACGAGGCTGAGGAAATAGGAACCTACACTGCTGCTGATCAATCTGTCAGTGTGGTCACCTCCTGTGTTTATCTGCTCTTAATTTTCACATGTAATGAGCTCTCTTCAGACAATTCAGCATCCTGAAATGTTGGGTAGTTCTGTGGCAACATGAGTTCTGTAACAACCAAACACAAAAAGGGAATTGAACAGAATATTATGCTACTTTTCATAACTCAATAGTCCATGTCAATTTGAATATTGTGTATCTATCTCATGGCAGGAATGGGAAGAGCTCAGAAGGATAAGCAAAGCTGGAGACCTGCTTCTATTTTTGTTGTTTCGAGCAGAGATTTCTTGGGTAAGTTACTAAATACCACAAACTGGAGCTGAGCTGAAGCTGGTTGTGCCTGGGGCTGTCGTGGTGTGAGTCTTTCTATGTCCTTAGCTAGACAGCTTCTTTTGGCTGTGCCAGAGTGGGCTGTCAGACTGAACTTACCTTTTCTGTGATCTGGCCGGGTGGTTTGTGCTGCAGTGAAATACTGCTGAGCACTTCTGAGGGGCTGTAACACAACACAGGATCTCAGTCACAGTGTTGAGCTGGGGGCTGATTGACTTGGGTTGGTCAAGGGAACGGACAGCCATGCCTGTTTAAAACTTCACAACGTGCAGCTTGCCATCACTAATTAGGAGGATGTGTTAATTTGCTGGAAACGCCACTCTAACCACATCCAAAGTGAAAAACATGCACTGTATGAAGAGTATACACTTAGACTCCAGCACTCTGCTAAACTAATTCTGTCTGATGAAGCATACAGTGACATTTGACTGACCTTGTCAGCTGGAGGGGTGAATGGATAAAAGAAATGAGCTTTCAGTCTCTGGCTGAACATATTTAATATGCTGGGTAGGAGGTCAGTATGACTCATCCTTTCCGTTTGCTGCATGGCCTGGGCTTTGCAGAGAAAAATCTGTGCTTCAGTCGAATCCTCCCAGAGATGTTAATGCTTTGTGGTACTTGAATCCTCCACAGGTGCCTTTTCCAAACTGATACCCAGGTTCTGTAGAGCTGCCACCCCTCTAAGTGTGATTTAGTGTCAGTATTGAAGCCAGGATTCCCCCATGCCACGAGGCCAAGGGCTGACTGCATTCCTAAACATGCTGTGGGCCACTGCAGCTTCAGAGAGCACCAGCCTGCCTCCTGCCATCCTGATCATGGAGCTGCTCCCAGAATGTTCTTCCCTGACTTTCTCCTGATCCAGGTACCACTGCCCCCAGTATGGAAAGCACCGTGTGGTTTCTGTGCTGAACCAAACCCCGCTCGTCATTTAACGGGACTGCCTGGCTGGAAGGGGGCAGCGGGCTCAGCACAGGGCTGGCACTGCCCAGCTAACAGCAAACCCTGAGCAGAAGCAGCACTCAGCTCTTCCTGCCTCACTGAGAGGTGCCTCAGCTTAGTAACCTGCTTCTAAAAGCAGGTCCTTGAGGAAACAGTGCACTGTACAAGAAGATCTCCACAGGAGTTTAATTAGGTGCTGTCCTTTGAGAAATGCACTTTTTTTTTTTCTCAAGACTTTTTGAACTGGGCCTCTGGTTCCTAATTATCTTGTTCTTTTGACTGGGACAGCTAAATAATTATGATCCAGGCTGGGTGGATGAATGCAGTGATGTTCTTAAAGGCAATCAGCCACCCATTGCTCTGACAAAATGTATGATAATGTAATAACTGAGTCTTGCAGGAGAGAAATGGGAATATAAAATGTAGAATGTTTGCACAAGTTTCGCTGGCAATTAATCGAGTCAGCTCTACCTTGGAAGAGGATATAGGTCCTCCATGTTCCAGCTGAAGCTGTAAGTGATTTCTAAATGAGTATGACACCAAGTGAGCAGAAACCTAATCAGTAATTGATAGATACAGTTGCACGTCCCTGTCACCGCACTGTCTCGGATACACAGCCCGGACTGAGCCTCTGAGCCCTTAGTGCAGCCTCTCAGCAACTTTAACTGCACTCCAGTGGTGTTAGAGGCCTCATTATGCTCACAGCTATGAAAGCTGAACCCCCAAAGTGAGAAAGAGGGCAGTAATAAAGTACAATTTATCCAGCACCTTGGCCATTATCAGCTCGCATGGACCCGCTTAGATGGAAAAGAAGGAGACAGAGGATTTTCCGTATGCAAAGGGATAATCTTTGCCTTTTTTTTTTTCCTTTTTGTCCCAGCTGTCTAGACAGCTAGACAAATGCCAGGTTCATTTCTCAAGACCCTGACTGCAAGATATTTTAACATTTCATCCTTTATCTTGAGTGCAATCTGCCCAGATTGTCTGGTAGCTATTGATCGTATAGCCAACAGACTTGGCAGTTTGTCAATCCCTTGAAAAAAGTAAAAAGTACCCCTGACCACGATGACAGTGAGTTTGGTGTGTTTCTAAGTTGATGAACAAAATATAAAGGTGGCTGAGGTTGTGAAAATAGTATTGGAGCGCTGGAACACTGGAGCAGATTAGTGTGAACACCAGCTGTAAGCCCAGATCTCCTTGCACTGATAGACAAGCTCTTGGACTTGGAAGCAAAACAGAAGGAGAGTTCAGAAAAATCGTAAGGCTCAGCTTCACTCGGTGCTCATTCTGCACTGAAAATGAGAGTATGGAGAAATGGGAATATCCTCATAGCTGTGCAGCTCTCTTTATCACCCTTCTCCCCCCCACTTCTGCTGTCGATGTCAATCTTCGCCAATCTGGTGCATGAAGAAGTGTTTTTTAGGTGTGAGAGCAAACACCAGACTTCCCCAATATGTTTCTCTGTGCCGTGTGTCTGTTGCAGTCTTGCTCCGGGCTTAGTTTCTGCTTCTGACAGACTCCACCAAGCCCTGACTGGAGTCGTAGTATTCGAAATTCAAAAGGTAGCTTCTGGGGAAAGCCTTTCCAGGACAAAAAGCCAGTGTAATTCACACTGTTCTGCTTGAAAAGTGTTGTGTTTGGGCTGAGCACTGGCATTTGGCACAACATGATGGAGCAGGAGGCAATGGCACCGCAGACATGATGGATAACAAGCTTGTGGCTCAGAGCAGTTGCTCACATCAGACCTATGGAAATTCATAGTGTGTGATTTAACACTTGGTATGGAGCAGAATCTCAAAAAGCTGTTCCCAACGACTGAAGGGAAGCTGATAATGGTCTGTAATGATGGCTCTCACAGAGAACTTGCTGCCCAGCCCTTCCTAAGAAGCCATCTCTGCACTGAGGGAGCACAATGGAGCTGCATCCTGATGCCAAATGTGGGGCATGGCCTGCAGGGCAGCCGATGGAAACCTGGGTGTGACATTCCTTTGATGAACCTGGGACTGCTACCCTCACTGAGTCCACAAGGGAAAATTTAAATGTGCTCTGCCCGGGGTTTGCTGTGCCCAGCCTTGGGGTGTCACAGCTGAAACTGCTTCATGCAGATGCAGGAAAGGTCATGGAATCATCAGAGAATGGTTTGGGGGGCAAGGGACCTTAAAGATCATCTTGCTCCCACCCCCTGCCACGGGCAGGGATGCTCCCATGTGCCCCAGACTATTCTGTGCCTGTGCCCTTTGCAAGATTCTTGAGGAAAACCCAGGCTTGCTGCATTCCTGCATCTTAAACATTAGATTTCCCATTGGCACCAGGAGATTGTTCCCTTGCATGGATCATCGATGTCGGGATGCAGTAAAGCACAAGCCTCTACACGTTTAGAGGCAGAAATGTCAGGCTCAAAGAGCACCCGGGTTTGGTACAAGAGATAACACCAGTTATGGTTTGTTAAAGCATCAGATAGGAAGACAGGACGGGATACTGGGAGCTAAAAATAATTAGCTGATGGGCTTTCATGCTACACTTGAAATTTATTTTCACTGTTCAAGCAAAACCACTCCACTGACCCTACACAAGGAAAAAACCTTTTCCTTCAGCCTCCAACCCTGTTCCTTGCACCCATTCTCTTCCAAATTTGGATTTTAGCTTGAATTTTGAGTGCTGTTGTGCTCCCTGGAAGAGCTGACGTGTAGTGCAGCTGAGCTTTTTCATAAGGAGAGACTTGGGGGGACCCCAGAAATAAATTTCTGAATAATCAATGTGTAGGAATTATCCCAAGAAGAAGCTTGCCCTGGCTTCAACAGGAGCCAGGAATTTATTCCTTTAAGTGAAGGAATGTTTGCTCTTAGGAGTCAGGAAACAGTGTTATCTTCTGTAAAGATACTGGAGAGGTGGGAGCAGAGAGGCTGATCTACTGGATGGGAATGCTGTGCTGGTGGTCAGTGTAGCTTAGACCTGGCTGGCAGGCCTGTCCTAACCAGAACTACTTTCTTTCCCTTTTTAAAACAGATTAGCAAGTAAAACTACTCAGATTGTATTCAAAGACTCCAAACTTTCTGAGAAATGATGCTGTTTCCAGAGCACATCTGTTATCCACATTGATGAGCCTGTCTTTCCAACTGCAGTTGCCTTTTTATTCTGGATGTTGGCTTTACCCATTTCTAACAAACTTAGTTGGGAGGTGCCAGCTTCAGTCTAGCTGTGCACCAGAGCAGCCATTCTTAGCAGTCACTTATGTAGGCACAACTTCTCTCAGACACTTTTGAGCACAGTAAGAAGACACCTTTTGAATGAAACGGACTGAGTCTTGGTGGACTGAGGAGTTGAAGCACAAAATTGCATCTTTTTGGTCCATTTTCCCCCGAAGTCCTGAGTGCTGTCTTTTTAATTGTCTGGGAATCAGGGACTCCTCTGTGAATGGGATGGCCACAGCTGACAGCCCTGCCTGTGAAATCTCTTCCCTGCTCTTCAGATACTTCTAAGTCATTTCCCACAACCATATGGTTGTCATGAGGATTTAACCTCTATTCTCGGAGGGGCTTTCACTTCCACAAGCAGCTGAGAAGCTGCCCTGTGCTTTCCCAGCAAATACAACCAACACGGATTTGTAACATCATCAGAAAAGATGCCAGCTCCTTTCTGAGAACTCCAGTGACTGAAAGGATAGAACATGAGGAAGAAGAAAGCTGAAATGAGCCCCTGACACAACCAGGGAGATTCTTGTCTGTGATAAATGATGGAAACTACCACATAATTTTGGTAATGAAGGTCCAAATGTAGGAAGTGAAGTGCATCATAGTTCCCTGGGTCCATTGCCGCTCGGTTTCTTCTGGCTGCATTTCATTTTCAAAAGGCTGTACCATAACACTGCTCTGGGCTCTGTAGCCATCCTTTCAGAGCCTCGAGGCAGAG
This sequence comes from Lanius collurio, assembly GCA_020086605.1. NCBI lineage: Eukaryota > Metazoa > Chordata > Aves > Passeriformes > Laniidae > Lanius > Lanius collurio. The sequence goes on from JACBWW010000047.1 coordinate 4,913,345, forward strand.
ATAAGTCACTTAATCTTTTTATCTCATCAGGCATATGTTTGTTATGAGACCCTCACCCTGGGAGAGCCCTTCTTCCAAATTTGCATTATCTTGCCTTGAGTGATGAGTTTAGAGCTGATGTGGGGAAGTGCCATTATGCCAAAGCACAGTGAGTTTTTTTCAGTTGACTCAGCCCATATTTTCATTTAGTGCTTCACACTAACTCCCCTTAATGTTCATCTTTGTGTGCAGGTTTTCAGGTCAGGCTCAGACTGTCAGTGTTACGTGCTGCATGTACATGAAAGGAATATTTTCACAGAGCGGTAGCTGTGGTGGCAGCAGGAGGTTTCTAAGAATACATTTCAGAGTAGGTGTGTTGTACCTTCAATATCTTCATAGACTTCTGTAAATAGGGGGCTGAACTGTTACCAGCAGCTACTCCCCCCAAGCTGGCATTGCTAAGGGAAAAGCAACACTCACTTGTTTCTGTATAATAAGGTTTCTGTACAATTACTCACTGCTTGATGTCAATGAGCCTCACAAACTTCCGAGTGTGACATTTTGCTGCTAGATTCAAATGTGTAAAGCAAAATAATGTAAATGTGTTGGTGAAATTTGAATGAAAGAATAAGCAAACCAGCCTGGAAAAGGAATTCTCTCCAAAGTACAAGGCATTTTGTGCTGATTGCATTAAGGATTTTCTGAGTTTAGCTATGGCTAAGCATAATGCTTTTACAGGGAGCAGCAGTGTGATGGATGAGGATTTTTAGAAGTGAAATAGCAGTGCTGCTCTTCAGCTGTGCTTAGAGCTGCTCACCAGCTCTTCTCCTGAGGCTTAATTAAAAGGAATATGCTGTCCATCTCCATATGGAAATACTGGCATTCTAGAAACATCCGTTCACTTTGATCTTAGTGATTGGTGCTAAAATAGCAGATGGACCCAGGTGCCATATTTTTCTGTAATCTGACTGATTATCATCAATACTGCTGCTTTCTGGTAGCTCCTGAATGCCAGCATTCTGGCCCTGGGAAGCTGCAGCCTTGGTGTGCAGGCTGGCAAAGACAACAAACCCGAAACAAGTTGTTCAGCCTCATCCGTCATCGCAAAGAAATTCCTCTGCCCACTCCTTCCTGTTGCCTTCTGGATGGGAGATGATCCTGTGAGCTTTGTGGGCTGTTGCTGTCAGCTCCTCATGGCAACGCTGAGGTTTCCCCCTCTCCCTGGGCTCCTGCTACGGTACAATCACAAACACGGATCACGGCACCAAGCAAAATAACAAAGTTATTTTTCCCAGGTGGAAATTTCCCTCCAAGGCCAAGATGCTGCTGGCTTCGTCTCAGGAAGGAGGATGTGAGCTTTGCCATCCCTCTTCCTTTGATCCTCAGGACTACCCAGTCATGGAAGTGGTGCCAGATCTGTCTGCACACAGATCTTTGTTGAGAAGAGTAAAACCTGGGACTTACAGAACCATAGGATGGGTTGGGTTGGGAGAGACTTAAATCCCATCTTTTTTCAACCCCCTGTCATGGACAGGGACCCCTTCCACTGTCCCAGGTTGCTCCAAGCCCCATCCAACCTGGCCTTGGACACTTCCAGGGATGGGGGAGCCACAGCTGCTCTGGGCAACCTTCAAGGAGGCCCAAGTGTGCATTGGAAAGATGCAGGAATTATGTGCATTAAAATTAAGGGAGCAGCAAGCAGGAGAAGTGAGGTAGAAAATATGATTTACTATAGAATAAAGCATCCAGAGCAGAACATGTGAGGACTGGGGAAGTGAGGGAGGCACTTTGGTGCAAAAGGAAGTGACCTCACCTGGCATGGGGCTGAGCCTCAGCCCTGGCTGGGACATGGGCAGGATGCTTCTCTCTTTCCTGCTGTCCTGCTGTGGCCATGCAGAGTTTTCACGCCAGCACCTGACAAATCTGTACCACAACTTCCACATAACCAAGCCACCCTCTGTGGCCTTAGAGTAATGAAGGTAAGTAAGCTGATAAAGCCAAGGGCAGATGGGATGGAATTGCAATGAAATTAAAAAAAAAATAGGCTTTAACTTTTAACTTTGACTGAAATGTGTTTGAAGGACAAGATTAGCTTCAGTGTGAGTGTGGCATCTCTTTAGTGGGTAAAGCTTTCACTTGACTGCAAGAGAGCCATAACTCTTTTCCTATCTCTTCTATAGGAACTGTTAAATATATAGCTGGCACATATGTGTTAGTGATGCATCAAGGCCAGCTCAGCAACAAATTAGTGACTATTTCTGTTGCTGAAAAGGCTGCTCATTTTTATAAGATGTCTGTTGTTACATTCTGCTAATCAGTATAAACAACTTGTTTTCTAATTTTCTGCTATTTAGGATGATTATGCTTCTGAAAATTTAGTCTTAGCCTCATATTCCAATTTCAAGCCCATGGAGCTGGAGCAGGTTTGCCTTGGGAACAGAACTAGAATTCTTCAGTGCTGAGCATTCACCAAAGGCTTCCCCTTTGTATTCCTGACTGTGATATTTGGAGTGTGAAAGAACAATCACATCTGCTCACATCTTTTCAGCTGCATCTCATGTAACTGCTATATTGAATCTCGTGATAACATAAGTGCTTGATTTATTGTAGCCAGCCCTTAGGATTTCTAATAAAGTTGCACAATGCCAGGCTGCTGTACAGAGCCTGGTATCTGCAGTTACATGACAGCATCTTTTGTCCTGTAGGAAAGGTGGTTGAGGTGACGTCTGAAATGTGACCTGAGGGAACACTGCTGGCTAAAAAGGAGCAGCTGATTTTTTGTTATTCTGGGAGGCTGAGCATATGGTGCAGAACAAGGCCAAACAAGTCTCTGCCTGTGCTTTGCCAACCTGTCTCTTAATGTTCCCTGCAGTCTTCTCTCCCACCTTGGCAGAAATAAGTTTTGCATGCCTCTTTCCCAGCTAATTAGATGTAGTGTCAAGGCACTGCTTTTCCCTGTGAAATGGGTTCAGCAAACACAAGTCATGGCCCAGTGGCCACGGGGGCAGCCTAATGCCTGCATTAAATGGGTGGATGCCTTTCATTTCACTGCCCTCTGTTGAACCTGTTACTGTATTTTTAATAATACAATCCACTGTGCTGTAGGAATTATCTCCACAGGGGCTGACACCGTCTCTGCTCCTCAGGTTCCTCTCTGTCATGTGGCTGTTGGAGCTCAAAGCTGAAGAAGGAAGCATTTGTTCTAGACTGATATGAATTTGCTCTTAGAAAGCAAGGACAAATGATTTGAGCCTTGATTTGAGCCAAGACCCTTCACCAGAAACTGTTTGCTAAAGAAACCTTTATGTTCCCTTGGCATTGACTGTAGCTGGAAGGTTGGGTCTGGCTGACCCAAGGAATTGATTCTGCTGCAATTCTGTGAGACTGAAGCACACACAAGAGTATTAGACAAATCCTGTGAAATCAAGAACATGGGAAAGTCTGAGAAAAGAGGAAATGCAGTGGTGTAGCAGTGGATTTGCAGTTCATTTGATAAGACTTTCAGGCACTGGGTTAATACCATGGGGTGGAGAGTTGATACTTCCAGTGGTGAGCTCAACCACTTAACTGTGTTTATGTGGATTATGCTGATGCTGGGTATTCTGCATGAGGCAGAATCTCAGATCTCCAGGCAAATATACACTCTGGGATGATTTTTTTTCCACAGCTGCAGTGTTTTTAATCTCCAGTTGCTCGGTTTTCTAATAGTTCAAACATACTGTAATTTGGTTTGGGGACAGCATGTCCTTTTAATTACAAGACCATGCCTGCTGCATTAGCACAGGAAGCTCAGGATTGCAAGTGGTTTCTCAGAAGCAGAGACACTGTCAGCTCAGCTCTGAGGATACACAGCTCATGAATCGAGTATCCAGCTCAAGGCAACACAAAATTGTGCAGCTTCTTTGAGATTGTTTTGCTACTGATTGATTAAAAACCGGGAAAAAAACAAGAGCAGATCAAGCCAGAGGGGGCTGACAGTACCAGCATCGCTGGTTCCACTCCAATTACATAAATTTAGGTATCAGGAGTGACTAATGCAGCAGATTTGGGCAAGAGCCTGCCATGACGTTCATGGTTCGTCCTTCTAACTGGGATGTAATGCAGTGTGTCTGAGACTAGCAACATGCTATTAGCAATGCATACAAGAAATTAATTATTCAACCTTGTAATGGTGAGCCTTTAATTGGTTGCAGACCAATATTGTAAAAAAGAACTTTATAATTCCTTGGTGGAAAGTAGATGTTTTAATATCTGCAGACTGTATAAAAATTTACTCTATTGATGATGCCTCCCTTGCCTTGTGCTGCATTACTCGTGTTCTGCTTCTGTCCTTGGTGAAAGCAGCAGGGCATGGGCCTGTTAAACAACACCTCCATCCTGAGCAAAAGATTATGGGATCCTCATGCCAGAAAAAATAGAAGGAATCCATCCTCTCTCAGCAGGCTGTTGCCATCTAAAGCTGAGATCAAACATTAGAACCATAGGAACAGAGAATGGTTTGGGTTAGAAGGGACCTTAAATCCCATCTAATTGCAACCCCCTACCATGGGCAGGGACACTTTCCACTAGACCAGGCTGCTCCAAACCTCATCCAGCCTAGCCTTGAATTTTTCACTATTTCAAATGATTTTCTTGCATTTCAGCTGTGTAGCTCTGGACTAGGAAGGAACTAAAATATATCCAACCAAAGAGCTTTGTTAATTTTCCTTCTTATCTGCTTCAGTCTGATTAGTTTCCTGTAGTGGCTATGCTTCTTTCACACTTCAAAAATATCCCTCATTGCAAGGTTTCTTTCCCTCTCACATGGGATAAGCCAAATGGGCACTTCTGTCCTGCAGTCTGGGAACCCCTCAGGCTGTGCATGGACAGAATCAGTCACCAGCACGATGCCCCATGAAACGTGCCAGTCTGAGTTCTCAGAGAAATGAGGCATAATCCCCTTTAGTAGCTCTACTCTGGACCAAAAGGACTTTAGCTTCAGTAAAGTCAAACATAAAGTGGGTTTGGTCTCCCTAAAAATCAGAGAAGGCTTTTAAGTAGACCTAAATTAGTCCATTTGCAGGGCTGAGAAATGGTCTCTTGGCTTCTCTTCCTTCTGACCCAGAGTGGTAAACTAAAAAGCCATGAAAAATAGGTTTTGTAGCTGATACTTTGGGGGTTGTGATAATGCCCCAAGCACTGGGGTAGCAATTCCAGCAGCTGACTCTAGAGAGGAATTCTGAGTTTGCATTGGATTCTGTTGGAGACAGACTGCTGCTAGCTGGGAGCTACGGTGTCTACAATAGCACTAATTAGCATGCAAGGTGAAAAATCATTACTTCTAAAGCACAGCCTTTATTCCCTAATACTTCTGGTATCAGCTATCATGTAACACGAACCTCAAGAGAAATGCTTTGTAAGGAAGAATTCCACTTCAGCTTGTCAGGCAGACTTGCACCACTGAACTTACCCAACACATTTAGAGTCAAAAATCTCTTGTTTCAGTGACTCCTGTAGCAAGTATTTGGGATAATTTGCCAGTATATATAGGGCATTAAAGGACTCCAGCCTGAAATCTTCTGGTATTATTACATAAGACAAGTCTGAATTAACCACAGCCCATATGATCTCCATCCTGGGAAGAAACAGAGCTGCCTGACTAAAATGGTGACATTCCTTAGAAATTCCCATAGTTAGGGACATTGGGATGGCCTGCTGGCTAAATCAAGGGAGGTACAGTTCCATAGGACACGGGCCAGCTGGAGATTATAAAGAGCATCAGGATAGGAAGAAGAAACAAGTTCTTCCTAAAGAGAGCAATGAAAGCCTCAAAGAGGTTCCTGAGAGAGGCTGCAACATTTCCATCCTTGGAGATGCTCAGAATTCAAACCAGATAAAAGTCCTGAGCAACCACTGAAATCAGCCTGGTCTTGGGAGGGAGTGAGGGTCCAAAGTGAGGGACCTCCAAAGGTCCCTCCTGCCCTACAGGAACCTCTGATTGTCCCATTCTGAGCCTCCAGTTACCTGTGGCAGGTGGGGCTTCCTGAATGAGATGTACAGGGCTGTATTTAGTAGCTCTTCAGGTATTAATTCCCTTCTATGAATTCGTCCATGGGGTTTTTTTAAACATAAAAACTTCTGCTACCCATCATTTTGGAGCAAAATGTTCTGCAGCTTGTCTGTGCTGCCAGCTGCCACCTTCAGTTTTCATGGGAGCTGCTGCTTTCCTGGGGTGCCTTCTGCCTCCCCTGTTGTAAAACAAAATAAATGTCACGTGGGATTTTATAGATGTTCCCTGTTCTTCCTACTCCATAGGGGCAGATAATTGTTTCCCCAAATCTGTCTGGCTTTCCAAAGACTTTAAAGTTGTGTGACAAAGGTTGTGTCCTAGACCAGAGTGTATTCCTTGGGTAAGTGCCCAGGAAACCAAGCCTGGCACATCCCAGCCTTTATTTGCATGAAGAAGTTTAACATGAGGAACTGTTGTTTAGGCAAGAGACATGGGAATATTCATCCAGTAGCCATAAAAACTCAAAAGATAATATTCTGATTCATCCCCTGTGTGTGTGAAAGGAGAAAATCAAAAGACAAAAGGATGGCCTGTGCTGGCTTTGTTTTCCTGATGCAGACAGGGCTGGAGCTGGGCATCACATTAGCAGACCTGGTCATAAAATATTCCATAACAGCCCGAGCAGCTCATGCTTAATGGAAAAACATTAAATGTTCCATTGGGAAACAATTGCCCTTTATACAAGATGCATTTCTTCTCTCTCCCTTTTGTTCAGGGAATCTGACTGGGAACAAAAAAAAGCTTGTCCCTTCAGACACCCTCTGTTCGTGCTGCTCCCTCCCCAAATCGGGCTCCTAATCCCTTGTTTGGACGACATAATCAGCTACACAAATATCAGTGGAGATAGCACAGACAGATTATAGCTCCCAGCAGGACCAGGGAGGATGGGTCAAGCTTTAAATACCTCTGCCTGTATGCAACTGTTTTTCCTAAGGATAAAGCAAGAGGAATATAAACAGGAATTCTTTAGGCAGATGGCCTTTAGTAACCTCTCCACAAGGCATCGGCAGCTTGTAAATAATAAGTGGTCCAGGGAGCCAGCCCTGACTGGAAGGGCTTTGCAGACCTGGGTGTGGGAAGCCTTGTGCATGGCTGAAGGGGAAGATGTTATTATTGGGGGAAAAAAAGGATAAAAAAGGCTGATAATTACCAGTAAAGAGTGAACGCCACTGTAGAAGATAAATTCCTTTTCAGTTTTAAACCATAGTTGAGAGCTGACTCTTGAGGCTATTTAGTGCAGTGGTGACTAACTTGGGATGATAGGGGATACTTCCAGGAGCCATAAACCATAGGTTGCTTCATTTTCTCATTTGGTGTGACACAGAGATATCCTGCTCTTGGTGTGTGGGCCGTGCTTCTGTTTCCTTGGGGAACATTGTTAAACTTGTCAGAGAAAAGGGAACTTTGACCTGTTGAGATTTAAGTATTGGGTGCAACAAGCACCTGTTTCTGATCCAGATCCAGACATCCTTGAGAATCCCTCCAAATCCAGCTTGTTTCCTGGCAAATTTCCCCATATGTCTGCTTTGCTTGGCTGAGCTCAAAATCGAAAGATTAAAGTCCTTCCCTGATACATATTTTCAAGAAGTGTCATTTTCCAAACCAAGTAAGGGATGTTCCAGCTGTACAAACTGGAATCACGATTTCTGTGATGCATCAATATGAGCAACAACTCCAGAGAGATCCTGAAAGATTTCTCTTGGACTCTACAGGGACTGGTACATCTCAAAACTGGCTCACCTTGATTGCTGTCTGCTCATGTAACAATCCAGCTGGCTGCTATCCATGGATATTTACTCCAGGCAGAGGATTTGGGGACAATGATTGTCTCTTTAATATTGGGGCTGAGACATTTTGTGCAGAGTTGGGAATCACAGAAAACCATTTCAGGTCCTCAAACTGGATAGGAAAGCTGGAGCTGAGCAATCATTGTCCTATGGGAATAGGCTTAAGGTGAAGTGGGGCAGGTTTAGATGGGATATTGGGCAGGAATTGTTCCCTGTGAGGGTGGGCAGGCCCTGGCACAGGGTGCCCAGAGCAGCTGTGGCTGTCCCTGGATCCCTGGAAGTGTTCCAGGCCAGGCTGGATGGGGCTTGGAGCAGCCTGGGGCAGTGGGAGGTGTCCCTGCCCATGGACAAGATGGGATTTAAGGTCCCTTACCACCCAAACCAGTCTGTGGCTAGAATTCTGTGATTGTTACTGGAGGAAAATTAAATTTATAAATCATGCAGAGTTAAACATCCACTTTTGCAAAGTGTTTCCACACTTAGTTGAAAAATTGTAGTGGGTAATTATGCTTATTTTCCCATAAAAACCTAATAATAATTTTAAAAGCCAGGTTTGACTGCACTGAACCTAAGTCTCTGTGAGCTGTAATTCTAAATTAGCCTTTACCTTTAGCCTGGCACAGTACAAGCTGGACACTCTGAGAAATGGGTTAGGAAATATGTCTGGCAAAGCTTTTTTCACCTTTTACCAACACACATGTAAACTGTGCAGGCTGCATGCCCAGGTGTGGGGGTAAGGCTTAGTTATGATTCAGCTCAATGGAATGTAAATGAAGGCTCCTCTGATGAAATGAGCAGGAACATTTTGGACTTTCATTAACTTCACACTGCGAAAAAGAGATAATTCAAAGAGCTGCTTCTCGCTCCTGAGAGAGAGTTTTCAAAAACCTGATTAGGGACACACAGAATCGGGGATTTTGTTGAAGCTAAACCTAAGTGAGAAATGTCTGTAGCATCCTCTTCTCCTCAGTGCTGAGCAGGATTTAGGAAGTGAAATCTTGATCATCTGAAAGGCATAGACAAATTGAATTTAGCACAGTGAGGCTGCCAATAGCTGCAGTGGCTCGCTGGCTGCCAGCTGAAGAGCTATTGAAACTGGGGGTAATTTTTAGTAAAACCAGTATTCAAGTAATGACACTTTAATAACTTCAGCCAAGGGCCAAAAAGAATAGGGAATAGAAGTGGGTTGGTGTAAGTTAAGTACAAGTCAGCTGGGCTAACTCACCACCCTTGGAGCTCTGAACCACTGAGCAGGACTTCAGCCAGGAGCTTTAACCAAAGCCAACAGCAGTCCAATTTCAGGGGAAAACCCCATCTTTAGAAGCTGAAACAATCAACACTTTTCCATCTCCAATTGGTTTTGAACTGCAGTTTGTGCCCTGAGCAGGTGGGATAATGCAAACAAAATGCTACCTCATGTGAGGAGTGATTGTGCAGTCCAAACCAAATCACAGCACCTCCAAACTCACAGTTTGCTTTAGACACATTTGCTGAAAGAATCACCAGAAAACATCAGGATAATCATGTGTGTTGTACCACCAGTCAGCTGCTGGTGAGGGGAGGACATAAAAGAAATATCAACATAATTGTAGATGGCACGAAGAGGCACATGAGCCCGAGGTAATTTTGGAGAGCCTATCTGGACTAGTGTTGAAAATTAGCTGTTCCAACAGCAGATTGTTGGCATAGACCTTTAGTTTTTTCTTTCCAGGAGGAGGAAAAGCTGGTTGAATTCAAAGATGACAGGGTAAGTTAGAGGCTGGAGGAGAAGCTGTGGCCAATTGCAGCGACACATCTGCCAAGGTACCTGCCCTGTGCACGAGTGCTGCAAGCTTGGGCAGTGGCATGAGAGTGCAAACAATGCCATGAGTTTGAAATTAAATTAAAATTGGAAATTAAACGAGTAGACAGTGAGAGCAAAGCAAAGTGAGAGGACAGGATAAGTGCTGCCTGGTGAGTTCACTGCAGTGCTCACAAACACAGTGACAAGCAAACATGAGCAGCACTCAACACCTACAGCCCTGAAATAACTTGCCTGCATGAAAGGGAGAGGTCTTACAGGGAGCAGAGGCCTGGTAGTCCCTGTGTTTGAGCTCACTGCAGGCACGAGCCATTAGATAAGGCTGAAGAATCCTCTCTTTCCTCCATGAAAGCACGGAAAAATAATTGTGTTCTTTCCTTGGTGAGTAATAGCTCAACAAAGCAGCAGCTTGGAGCGTGCTGCTCGCTCTCCTCGCTGTGATTTACCCTCCTGCAGCAGACCACGATGCTCCTGGTTGTCAGCCTTGGGACTGGCTCATGCAGTTACATCCCGGGAATTCAGGTCCTAAAGATCCTGTTACAGCACGTGTTTAATTGGAGTGCACATGGCTGAAAATCAGCCTGATAGCTGGAAGTTTGTCCTTCAAAATGAAGTGATCAAATTAAAATTCTGTGGCACTGGCCTTTCTGAGCTAAAATTTAGAAACCAGAAATGGAGCTGGCTGGAAAAAGCCCAGCTGACCAGAAACAGAGTCCAGGACAAGACAGAGTGGAGGTTGTTTCCCTGAGCTGAGAAAATGGCTAAGCCACAGCTGCTGGTCTTGTCTGGAGCAGACAGCTGTAGAAAACATTTTGCTGTGCAGCAAAAAGGCCAATATTAGGATGCCATGAGACTCATGGACAGTTTGGCTTGCATAGCTGAACTCCTGCCCTCCCTTTGCACCAGAATTATTCTTAGGGGCTGAAGCAAGAGCAGGATCTGGGGCTTGGAGCAGCCTGGTCTAGCAGAGGGTGTCCCTGCCCATGGCAGCAGGAATGAGATGGACTTTTACCTTCCCAAACCATTCTGGGATTCTATGAATTTGCCCCTCTGTCAAGCAACCATGAAGTTCCTGATTTAATAGTTCTGTGATAAAGAACTCATTAATATTATACCACAATCCCTGAGTGGAGAGCTGTTGCCAAACACCTACGTGGCAACAGGAGCAGCAGGGCTGGGTCTCAGTTTCTGCAATAAGGGAATTAAAGAAATAAGCAGGAACAAAAAGTACTGCTCTGTGGCTTTGAACAGTGGTTAGACAGCCAGGGGAAAAGATACTGGCCTGCTCTGCTTTTAGCTTGCAGTAGAAGAAAATAAATCTTAGGCTCTTTTGGGTTGTGCCTATGTAATGAAATTAAAAGGATTTAAGCCGGCCTAGTACAAACTAAACTCTTGCTCAAGGGAGCATCACTCCGTGGTTGCAAGAGAACATCTGCAACTGAGAGCCTATTTTGATGCAAATAATGCTGCAATTCCCCAGTGCCTTTCCTAAACTCCAATGCCAATGTGCAGCCCTGATGCTGGGCAACCACATGGAAATAAAAATATCTCCGTGTAGGATCTGCCGCTCCACCGATCCCAGGCATCAGCATTCACACTCCTCATCAGAGCAGTGCTGGGAAATGGATCTGGGCAGGCAGTCAGCACAGGCATTGAGTACAAATCCACGGTTCTCATTACCTCAGAACCCATAGAATACAATCACAGGCCCTTAAAATACAATTTTTTCCTTCAAAGATTAGCAAAATGTTAAAACTTATGAAGAGTTTGAAAATCTAGAGTTGCTCATGACATAGCATCTGTTCCTTGTCATATTTTTCTTTTTCTTTTTTATTTTGTGTCTTTGGCACTGGAATAAGGTCTTAATATTCAAAACTGCCCCAATGTTTTCTTCCTGCGGATTTCTGAGAGTAGCTGGATCTGGGGGTTAAACAATTGCAGCTTTTGAAAGGAGAATGGGTTGGGAGCACCAGTGTCATGATGCACTGCCGGAAAAGAATGTTTGCAACAAAAAAGATCTGTTAATGAATTCTGAGTATTTATAGCTCTGCGAGCTTTCCTGCAGAGTTCATCTCCATGGGAAGTTATTAGCTCAAAAGTGAGCTTAGTCACAAGCTGCTTATAGGGAATATTTCTATTTATAATACTCTCATTTCAGTGACCGGTGCTTCCATGACATGGTTATTTACTCATCGAGGTGTCCAGTGCTGCTCAGGTCAAAACTCATCACTACAGACACCTCTGTCTTAATGAGGAGAGAGCTCTGCAGCCACCACAGGCAGAGGAACACCTGCCATGTGAGGCAGGGATGGCAAAGGACAAAGAGAGGGGTTGCAGCCCCATTGCTCACCCAGAAACCCCTTTTCCATTAAGCAGCAAACGATGGCAAAGGCAGCAGAGGACAGGGAATGCACTGGAGCTAATGCTGTACACACCATTTTATCAGCCATTTCCTGCTCTATCTGATGGGAGGTTTCGGAAGCCAATCTGCCTTCAGCAGCACAGGGTGAACGGGGGGTACATATGTCAGCACAGAAGAACAGCTTGGAGCATGGACTGATATTAAGGCCACTCATGCATGAGGTAATTTGTTTTATAATAGCAGCAGAAAGGCTGCTTATGCATGGGTGAGATGCAGCAGCCTGGGAGCCATCGGGGAATTAAAGCAGCACTGTGCACTGGAAATGCTAATAAACACAAACTTATGCCCAGATGGATTTTATTTGGTTTGTGGCCATGCAGAGCCTCCCTGCTCTCTGCCACAGCCTCGGGGCTGGGATGTGAATTTGGGGCTGTTGTAGCAAGGCTCTCCCTGCAGAAAGGTGGGTGCGAAGGAGCCGGAATCCTTTGCTGCAGTTGGAGCTCCTGGTGTGGCTGTGGCTGCGTTGCTGCTGCTGCTGGAATGCTCCCACGCAGCCCTGAGTGGCAGCTGCAGCTCAGATGATGGGATGGCTTCTGCTGTTCTGAGGCTGATAATGCCCTTCAGGGAATGGCAAAGGGACAGAGAGGAGAGACAGCGAGAAATGAGGAAAAGGAAGGATCAAGCCTGGGCTGCGTTTGTGAATAAGCAAAACTTGACTCTTTCATGTGAATTCTGGTTTTAGCACCCTGCTTGTATGTGTGTGTGTATGTCTGTGCCTCCTGCAGGCTGTTTCTGGGTTTCTCAGTGAGGTTTTACTTTGAGAAAGGCTTCAAGATCAAGCACTGCCTCTGTGACATGCTGCCCTTCTAGAGCAGCTTTCAGTGCCTGTACAAGAAAAAAGCTGAGCTTTCATTCTGAGTAATATTAATTGTTGTTTTATTGAATGGAACAAGTTATTTCAACTTTTCACAAGGTGCAACATCACCATTTGTTGCTTGATGGTCACTGGAGGTCATGGCCAAGAGGGTTTCAAATGAGATTGATTTTAGATGTACTGGTACCCTCAGGTACCAAACCTCTCCTGCCTGAAGCTGAAGAAACACACTGGACTTAAAAGGTTTAAGATATCATTGCATCATTCATTATTGTCAAAATAAAGGTGATTTACTGTGTGTCCTTTTTCCTCTCATTCAGGGAGCCACAAATGCTGACTCAGTTCACAGAGGTCATCACTCAGTGCTTAGGCTGCCTTAGCAGTTGCAGAATCACTGATGATTCCAATACCAGGCTCCCATCAAATGCAGCTCCCAGCAGGCTCTCTCTGCTGTGGTTAAAGCCATTAGTTGAGCTCCTTTACCAAAAACTCTCTAATGCTACTTATTTATTGTCACTGGCTGTTACTAATGGTTGCTCAGGACCCTTGAGGGTGTGTTTTTCCTTTATTAAATATGCTAAACAGCATTTTAGCAACCTTTTGGGAAGCTGAGGTTGGCTTGAGTTCTTGGTTGATGAGGCAGCATCGTGATTCATGAAACCACAGCAGTTCAGCTAAGCCCTGCCCTGCAGTGCCTGAATTTTATGCCAGCAAACCTCTCAAACTGTGGTTCAGGAACCTGAGGTATCTCTGTTTGCACTGGTACTCACTGGAATGTGGACCAAAGTCTGAAACCTCAGATTTCTGGGCTGTAAAGCATCCATTTTAAAGGGATTTATTTTGGTTTTGATGCAGACTGAAGACTGTGTGCTCCCTTCAGCGTGTGTGAGCGTGAACAGACCATCAGTCTTGTGTTACAGAGAGGCAGAGCTGGAGCTGCAGAGGCTTTTCCAGCTGAAGGGGCAGCTGGAAGCACAGACTGCCACCACCAACCCTTGTCACAGGCAGACCCTGATGTGATTCCTGCACTGATGGCTCTGACGGTCAGCCTGAGGAATAATGCTCCCAAGCTTCATTTATCTACTTCATATCACTCCCAAGGGTTCTTCTTTTCTTTAAAGACTTGAGGAAACTTGCTCCCAGGTGTTCCCAAACATCTCCAGCTCCTCAATGCAGGGAGATGTCTGTCAGCCCCCAAAAAGCATATTCTGCCAACCCTGATAACGAAAAGCTCCAAACAAAACAAAGCAGTGAAAGAGTTTGTAACGCTGCTATAAATCACTTTGAAATGAAGCATGTCAATGCCTTATGTGGAAAACTGAACTGATGCAAACAGCACTTGGGAGCTGGCAGTATTTCATGGTTTTTTACACTCATCCCACACAGAACTGGGGTTATTTCTTTTGCACAGGCAGGTTTTTACCCGTCATCCTTGCTGGTATCTCATGTTGACATCAGCAGGAGCCTTCATCAAATACATTTGTCTTTATATTGATACTTTTTATAGAATTAGGCTGCTTGCCACTCAAGGAAATTGTAGTTTCAGAGGAGTTCAAGTGGTTCCTCAACATAATTCATTCCCAGAGAAGATTAAGAAAAGCTTAAATCTGGCAGCATGACTACTTTGCCTGGAAGAAGCAGGGAGTATTTCTTACTCAATCTGACAGAAGAAAACTAAGACTCATTTTGGGTTTTAATGAAAAACAGAGTGTGACTAAATATAAATCCATACTTTAGCAGTCTTCTGCAGGGGAGAAACATCTCAGTGTAACCCCCAGAATTACCACAATTTGCCCTGAGAAGTTTAAACTTTAAGTGGATGTGGACGTAGAGCACGTTCCGAGATCTGTCCTGCCAGAGCTGCCAGGGTGCTGCCCCTCTCATCTGTGTGAGGCACAACTTCATGCAAAGCAGGGAGAGTCAGGGCACAAACCTCAAGTGCTCCTCTCTTGCCTGCTGCTTCTTGTCAGCAGAGGAATATTGATATGGCTGGAGGGCAGCTGCTCGGTTATCAGTCAATCTGAGGGAGCAGGCTTGTAGTGACAGCTGATGGTTTGTAACCAGTACCCAGCAGGGATGAAAAATCTGGTGATAAAAGCCTGGGAGCTTAAGTAACTTGTTGGCTTTATGTGATACTGAGTAATGTTTGATATTACAGACAATCCTGTGCCTCCAGAAATCCTGGAATCCAAAAATGGTTTGGGCTGCAAGGGACCTTCAAGCTCATCTCATTTTGAACCCCAGCATGGACAGTGCCACCTTCCACTGTCCCAGGCTGCTCCCAGCCCCAATGTCCAGCCTGGCCTTGGGCACTGCCAGGGATCCAGGGGCAGCCACAGCTGCTCTGGGCACCCTGTGCCAGGGCCTGCCCACCCTCCCAGGGAACAATTCCTGCCCAAGATCCCATCCAGCCCTGCCCTCTGGCACTGGGAAGCCATTCCCTGTGTCCTGTCCCTCCAGGCCCTGGTGAAAAGTCTCCCTCCATCTTCCCTGCAGGTTCCCCTCAGGCACTGCAAGGCCACAGTTAGGTCACCCCAAAGCTTCTCTTCTCCAGGCTGAACATTCCCAATTCTCTCTGCCTTTCCCCATGGAGCTGCTCCATCCCTCTGATCATTCTCTGGACTCTCTCCAGCAGCTCCAGGTCCTTCCTGTGCTGGGTCCCAGGGCTGGGGCAGCTCTGCAGGTGGGCTCTCACCTGAGCAGGGCAGAGGGACAGAATCCCCCCTGCCCTGCTGCCCGTGCTGCTTTTGATGCTTCTTTTTGATCCTTCTCTACAATTCCACATTTGTATGTGCTTTTGCTCCTTTTTTTTTTAGTTGGAACTGGAACTTTAGTCAGATGTTTGTCCTTTTTTTTCCCTGCAGAAGTCATTCAGCTTTTAAATGCTATGGAAAAAGATGGTGTGGGCTGCAGCAGAGCACTGCCTGCAGCCTGCCCCAGTAATCTGAGGGAGAGAGGCAATTGTTTGCTTTGCTGACAACGGAGCTGGGCTCTCCAGAAGCCAAAGTGGCACTTCAGGTGATAAGGGCAACCTAATAAAATAGGCTCTTAGCTATTTGTAGGCTGTAAGAAAACAGTATGGAAAGCTTAATTTTTTACTAGAAGGGGACAGAATCAGGGTTCCAATCTAAGCTTTTGTTTAAGCATGCACAGAAGTTACACTGGATAAAGAATACAAATAAAAACTGTTTAATGCGTGCCAATAAAACCAGTCACTAGCTAAAGTCTCCCTGTTTGATTCCAGCCAAATCATCAGAGACAAGACCCTTCCTCTGCCTCTGTGGCAGAGGTTGCTGGTTGAAGCCAGTGGGAGTTTTGCAGCACTTTCCCTGGCACATGTGAGCTGGTGTAATAAATTTACCCTGCTTGGACTTAGCAGAGTAAACCTTTAGTGCCCTGCATAATCCTGGCTCTGCAGCTTCACCCTATGTGGCTGAGTTGGTGGGGTTCCTTGAAAAAATGGGAAACTTGTAAAATAAATATAATGTGAACCCTTTTCCTCGCTCTGAACGGGACTTGCCATGTGTTCATGGCTGAGGATTAACACTCACTCATCTCTCAACTCAGCATTTCAACTCTTGGTTGCAGATTTGCAGTCTGAGGGAAGGTCAGTGTGGAAAACCTCACTCCAAAGGGAAGGCTGACATGCAAATGTCACTTTGGTGAACAGAATAAGAGTTTTAAGTAAGTGTTTCTCAATTATCAGTAATAAGCTTTGAAGTGCAAAGCTGAATGACTAAGGTTTCTGTACTCAAAGGTCTCCAAGTGATCTGCAGCTGGAAAATGTAACAAGAATCAGTTTTCCAACATGACAGAACCACACTCTGTTCTGCTTATACGATGATTCATCACCACCACCTCTCTGTGTGGGCTTGTCCTTGCTCTTTCCTCATTCTTCCACAGCAGCTTCCTTTTCTTTTCCCTGGAAAGACCTCTTTAGGCACTGGTGTGTGTATACCTGTGGTGGAGAGCGCTTAAACATCTGCATTTGGGGGCTGAGACACAGCTCCCAGTGCCACATCACAGCACAGAGCCAAATTCTATGCCTGACCTAAGAGTGAAGTCAATCCTTTGGCTCGGGGAATCAGTTCAGCGTTGGACCAGGCCTTATTCAAGCCTTGCTTGAAGAAAAAAAAAAAATAAGGGAAAACAGTGCACTTAAATGGGCTGAAATGTAACTCTGAACAGTTGAGCTATTTAGCTGGAGTTCTTTGTACACTACAGACTTCATAATAACTTTCATAACTCGTGTTTTGTCCCTTCCCTCCACAGAGATGAAATGCACTGATTTACATTTGCTCTTTTTTTTTTGTCATTGAGAGAAAGAATCAAGCACTTTGTAGGCTGTGCAGAAAAGAGTAAGTTGCTTTACTTCTTTTTTTTTTTCCCTACTCCTAAATACTCTGAGCTGATGAATATTTAAATGGGATCAGCTCTGCATTAGCTTGTGGATAATTTGCACAAGCTCCAGCGTTGTCACTGGCGCAAGTGACGCTGATGCCATGCAAGACAAAGCTGTGCCAAAGGTCGGGACACGGTGTGCGGTGTGACCGGGGCGCTTCCAGCCCCGCAGGCATCGCTGCCTTCAGCCGAGGGGACAGGAAACCGGGAGCAAAGGATGCTCAGGGGGGACCTGGTGGCTCTGCACAAGTCCCTGACAGGAGGGGGCTCAGAGGGTCGGGCTCTGGGAACAGGGACAGGAGGAGAGGGAACGGCCTCAGGGTGGGCACCAGCAGGAATTTCTTCCCAGGAAGGGTGGTCAGTCCTCGGAAGGGGCTGCCAGGGCAGTGCAGTGCCCACGCCCGCACCGGGTTAGCAGAGCCGGGTTTACAAAGCCGGGTTTCTGCGGGGGCAGCCGCAGAGGTGGCGGCTGTGAGAGCTGCGGGAAGTTTCTGGGATGTGCTGCAATCTCCGGCTCTGGAGACCGACCCGCTGCTGGCCCAATTAGGGTGATGAGGGGCGAGCAGAAGGGCACGGGCGGCGACTTCTCCCTGTTATAGATGAGTCAAAATTCATAAGAAATCAAAATGGTATAAGTAGAATAAGTTATTAATGTGAATCCAAAATGTGAAATATATCTTATAAATTGTATATATGTTCAAATAAGTTGTGTTCAGAGTATACCTTGGCAAGTCTCATGACATCTTGCTCAAGGAAGGTACCAATTAACATAAGAAGTGCAGGCAAGCTCAGAGGAGATGACCTCAGACCCATCAACCTCCTCTGATTTCATCTTACCCAACAAGAATCTTTTCCATCTGAAAGGAGTAAGAGATAGGATCTGCTACTCCTTGGACATTGCTGATGAGTGGACCTATTGCTTAAGACACTTCATTTTAATCATATAAGGATTTCTTGGGGGGGAAAAATCATCATCTGAACAGGACCCTTACCAGAAACGCTGAGATGGGTTACTGGAAACCATCAACCAGAGCACAAAGAGAATCCTTGGACAAATCAACATCTAAATGGACCCCTGAGCACTGGGCCAGAGGATCATCACAAGTGAAAAGAACAAAAGATTTCCTAGCCAGGAGCAAGAAAAACAGTATAAAAACTGGACTCAAACATCTCAAAGGTGTGCACTTACCTCTCTGAACTGCTGGTGTTCAGAGCTGTGTATGTGTCACCCAGAGTCAAGGACCCAGGCTTGGCCCTGTTTTCCTTTATAGTGGCTTATTAAGATTGTCAATTTGATTGAAATAAATTTTATTTGTTTTATATTAATAATTTGGCTTGCGCAAATTATTAATTCGATGAAATTGACATTTCATTTTTAACATCCCCTTCGAGCTCTTTTGGGCCAGCGGCGAAAACGCGGCGAGCGATCCTCCGGCGAGGGAGCCCGGCTGCAGCCTTAGCGGTGAGGTTTTGCTTCAGAGTCTTTAGGAAGGGTTTAAACTGGGAGGGATTAATGCTGGGAACAGCGGGACAGGGCACACCGTGGATTTGGTGGAAGAGGGAGGAAGGAAAAGGCAGTTGCTGGTAGCGAGGTGGGATAAACCTGCACTGCAGCGAGCCGGTGAGTGCTAAAGGGTGGCCTTTCCTTTTTGACCAATAAATGATTGTTTTCACTGCGTGTCAGGTGTTTATTGAGAAAGAGAGCTTTGTTTCAATGAGCGGGGACTGGAACATGTCCCCTCGCTGCTTGCCTTCCCTAGCTCCAGGGCAGGTTGAGAAAAGCCCATAAATAAGCCACTTGACTGGCAAAATATCTAGAAAAATCAGTTCAGGCTTCCATGGAAAAGATGCTGCTGGTCTGGAAGGCAGCAGAACGCTGAGGTGTAGCTGGAGGAGCAGTGCAGGCAGTCTCATGTGTGTGAGGATGGGGACAGAGCCCCAAGCAGCAGATTTCCTGGAATAATGGACTTCCATTCCTGCTGTTTAAATCGTTAAATGTAAATTTCTGTGCTTCATTGCAGAGAGACCCGAGTTTTGTGAACAGGAGGACATGGCTGTCAAGCAGCTCAAAAGACAGGTTAAAAGGCAGGTCAACCCAGGTCATGGGTAAAATCTGAAGACAAACTGAGATTTAACAGAGGAGAAGGAAGAATGACCAACAGGAAATGAAGCTCCAACAATAAACCTTATGCTGAAAAATGCCAGATTGTTTTGCATTCCACGAGGAATATCTGCCTTGGTTCTCAGGGTAGGACGCTGCTTGGTGGGATAGTAAAGAAAACAAGTAGTTCTCTGGGGAAAATGTGACATGCCAGATATCCAGACACTGGGTGAAGTGCTGAAGGAGAAGGGGGAGAGAGCTCTTGTCATTCCCAGCACTCCCCTGAGCCCAGGGTTTGCTTCCTCCAGCTCTTGATGCAGCAGGCTTTGCACCCCGTGGTTTCCTTGGACTAATGCTGTTGTAAACCAGGCTTCTTTGGAGAATAATAGTTGTGTGTTAGCTTGTGTGTAATAGTTACAGCCCACTGAATCTGAACGGTCTCATCAGCTGGAGCGTGAAGCCCTTGAAAACCACACGTTCCCCTGTAAAAAGTTGGTTTAGGAAATGGCCTTGTTGCCTCTCTTCCAGCAGAAAACCACAAAATTCAGCAGGAAAGGTTTGTAGCACGGCAGTTTGGGTTTGGGTGCTGCCTGTCTCAGTGCTGGATACATTCACTAAGTACTTAGGCAGAAAGTACCTCAATCATAGCCATTGGTGCTCCTTCGATGTGTTTCCAGGATTAAGTTTTGATCATTACATGTTGGATTAGGGACCAAGTCGGCCTGTGAAGATGTTGGAGTGAATTTAGTAACAATTAGGAACAAAAATGTGTACTTACACCTGTGGTAGGAGATCTAACTTGAAGTTCTTCTGAAACAAAGGGTGAAATGGAGATTGAACTAAAAAGGGAGCTGGAACAATCCTCCATTGCCCACTTGGTTGTTGTCAGCAACATAACTTGAGGAAATACGAGCTTTCAGGCTGACAAATGATTTAATTCTCCAGGCTTGAAGAGGAAAACTGGTTTGGTTTGGTTTACTTGGATATATCTCATATCCAGATATTAGAACTATAAACCATCATGTGACAGTACTCTTGGAGAAATTTGAGTAATTTCTTTTTGTTTGTCACTCTTCCCTGGTGACTTTATAGCTCTTGCAGCTGCAGAGGACCACTGGGAGGATTAAGTCATGGTTTGCCAGCCTTTGACACGAACTAAAATGTATTCCAAGGCTTTTGGGACTGAGTCTTAGGGGATATCATACCAGGACATGCCAAAGGAGCTCTAGGAAGATGGAAACACTTGCGGGTTTATTAAGAAATCTACGGAATGTGGAGTATTTCACTTCAATAAATGTCAGTCTCTGGCTTCCGGCTCACTGCTCCTGAGACAATTTCCTCTTACTTGAGCAGAGGTCTGGAAGGATAACAACCAAGCTAGAGAATGTTGGCTATCAGCCTCTGCCATGGAATGAAGGAAAATAACATATTGACCTTCTTTTCTTTCCACTAATTCCATCCTCTTCGAGATGCTGACACAGGAGTAGAAATCCTGGTTAGTACAAACTAAAGGTGCCTTTCAGCACCCCGAGTTCCCCCTGGATAACAAGAGGGTGGTGCCAGACTCCTCTCAGTGGTGCCCAGGGGCAGGACAAGGAGCAGTGGCCATAAACTAAACCACGAGAAGTTCCACCTCGACGTGAGGAAGGATTTTCTGTTCACTGAGGGTGGCAGAGCACTGGAACAGGCTGCAGGGAGGGTGTGGAGGCTCCCTCTCTGGAGGCATTCCAAACCCACCTGGATGCACGCCTGTATCACCCACTCTGGGTGACCCAGGGGGCTGGGCTGGATGATTTCCAGAGGAATTTTGTGGTTCTGTGAAAATAGTTGGAGGAGGGGCAAAGGATGTAGAGGGAAGGAGGAGAGAGACAGGTGGCACTGAAGTATCTGATGAACTGAATTCTGTCCCCATTTTCAGCCACAATGATGAGAATTTTGTCCTGAAATAGTTTTGTCAATAGGCCCTGGGTCAGGGTATCCTTTCCCAGCTCCTCACTGCATTGTTGTCTGTATTTGTCACCCATGGCCAGAATTAAATGATAAGAGTCCTAGAACATCCTGAGTTGGAAGGGTTTCATGAGGATCATTCGACTCCTGAGTCTGCTGTGGCCTCTTTGGCAGAGCCAGGTACCCCCAGTGTGCCTTCCTGACTGGTGGCTGGGACTCACCAGTAACCACCACATGTAGAGGCAGCTTCCCAATAGGAATGGTTGGGGTTTTGGCCTTCCCTGCAGTCGAGGGGAATTTGCAGCTCTGTGGCCAAACACTACCCAGACAGTGAAGGACATTTTAATACCAAATCCACGAACAAATCAATTTACTGCAGTAAAGCTACTTAGGGGGCCCATCTGGTAACTGCTAATTTACAGACTGGGCCATCTGCCACTATCACAAGCTGGGAAGACTGGAAAAGTTACCCAACATAGCCAACAGTTTGGCTTTGTTTTCCTTCCCCCCCCTCCCCCCAATGCTGTGTTTTGTTTCTCCACTAACTGACAGCAACACAGCGGTTTCTGTTCTGAAATCCAGATTTTTCAAACCTTGGATAATCTCGTGCTGCTGCTGTGACTCAGCAGTTGTCCCTGGGTATGTTTATGCAGCATTGAAGCTGCTGACAACAGGATGGTTTGGGAAGCTGGGTTTCTACCCAGTGCCTGTGTATTTTAGGTTGGTGGGACAGGATGTGTGGAAAATTTATTGTAAATGTATGTTTTTGAAGCTTTACTCGATTGGAGTTGTAGGATGCCTTCAGGTGCAATGGAAACAATCACAGAATCATGGAGTGGTTGGGGCTGGAAGGGGCCTTAAAGATCATCTAGTTGATGATGTGTGTGACATGGAGAGCAAATTCATTAAGAGCTGCAGGTTTGTTCTGTGCTTCAGTTGGTTTTGACCATTTTTACCATGTGTGGTAAGCTTGAAATTCTTCACACTTTACCCTGCTTGAGCCAGCCAGTGGTTGGTGGTGTCCAAGGTCTGTGGGACTGGGACAAGAGACTCTGTTGGAAGATGATGTGGTGAAGCTGAGCTAAATGGCTGGAGCTGTGTCAGGGCAGGTTTAGGTGCGGTATTAGGAAAAGGTTCTTGCCCCAGATGATGTTCTGGCCTGGTGGTCAGGCAGTGGTTGTGGTCCCAAGCATGTCAGAGCCCAAGGAGCATTTAGACAATGCTCTCAGGCACAGGGTGGGATTGTGGGGTGTCCTGTACAGGGCCAGAAGTTGAATTCAATGATCCTTGGGGGTCCTTTCCAGCTCAGGATGCTCTGGGATTCTGTGACTCAGTGATAAATACCTTACTACAGCAGAAAATTCCAACTAGGCAAAGCCTTAGACAGACTACAGTTTTCCTTTGAGAGTTTTGCCCTTCAAAAAGGGTTGGAATTTAATCCATGCTTTGTTCTTTGCTAACTGGATAATGTTTCAGGCACCTGAGCAGTGGAAGTGGTGGCATATAGGATTTACATGCTCTTCAGCAGATGGGGAAAACTGAATCAGTGCAACAGACCCAACACTGATCTTCTGAAGGTTTGACCCCGAGAACTCCTTTGGGCTTCCCTGGATTAAGATGGCAGATCATCCTAAAAGGGGGAGAATTCAGCAGCAACAAAGCTTTTTGTTGCCAAGGTGAAAACCCAAAGCCTCTCCTTACTTTGTGAGAGTAATGGTACTGTGCCTGCTGGGACACAGACTTGCCACTGGAAGTTTGGAGCTGGAGTTTCTTTTCCATCTGAGCATGCTTTTCCTTGCTTAGTGTGATTGAACATGATATCCTTAAGGGGACACATTAATTGAATTCTCTATCACCTTCTGCTTTGAGAACGAGGAGGGCCCAGAGGACAGATTATCAACAGGGATCCTGTGGCTAAGGTGATTAAAAATTATTTGGCTGTGGAAGAGAGAATGTTGTTGTTCTCTGTTGTGTTTCTCAGCAAAGAGAGAACACTGAGACTGACTGCAGGGTGACAGGTCATACATGTTTAATTTGAACAGCTATAAAAAGAAACTTGCAGTAGTGCTGCTCAATGGGAATTTAATAAATAAAAGTTAATATCGTAGCTCAGTGTAATCCCAAGGAGAGCTCTTCTTGGAATCCAAGCTATCAAAAACTTAACATAGGAGGTGTTGTCAAGAGCAGAGTAGGTCTGCAAAGGCATTCTCTTTTTATGTGCTGGAATTTGGGTGCTGAGCTGTGATCAGTTTTGTGCTCAAAAAGCTCATATGTGAAGAAACCATAGAATCACAAAATATCCTGAACTGGAAGAGACCCACAAGGATCATGGAGTCCAACTCCTGGTCCTGCACAGACCCCACCAACCCCCCCTGGCAGCGCTGTCCCATCGCTCCTGGAGCTCTGGCAGCCTCGGGGCCGTGCCCATTCCCTGGGGCAGTGCCCAGCACCCTCTGGGGGAAGAACCTTTCCCTAAAACCCAACCTGACCCTGCCCTGGCACAGCTCCAGCTGCTCCTCAGGTGCCAGACTGCTGTTAGGATGTTCTGCAGCAGTGGAGTAGAGGCTAAAACAAAATAATCCCCCCAAAGTTGTCCTAGGTCCCCTTGGTTGTGGTGGGGGCTGTGTTTATCAGTCTCCCCTTATCTCTTGGCACTTCCCTGCTGGAGCCACAGTGGGCACGATGGCTCTTTGTGCTCCTGAAGAGATCCCCCAGGTGCAGCTGGTTGGGTGAAGGCAGCTGTGAGGGCACAGGCTCTGCCCCAGCTGTGCCTCGTTCCTCACCACCCTATAAATGAGGCTGAAATGCAGGGGGGGGCTGTAATTTGGGTAGGGATAAGAAGAGTGGGAGGCTGCAAGTCCTTAAATTTATCTCTGCCTTTCCAGAGTCTGGGCTTCCCTCCTGTGCTGCACAGGAATCTGAGGCTGGGCTCTGTGTGCCTGCTGTCCTGGGTGCTGCTGGAGGCCCCCCATGCCAGGCTCCCTGTGGGGCTGTGCTGCAGGGTTTTGTCAGGATCCCCTGAGCCTGCTGGAAGATGCTTTAATGTTTCTGCTTCTGCCCTACATGTGCAGACAGGAAGGCAGGTACACGTCCTGCTCTGAGCCTGAGCGCTGTGAGAGCACAAAGGGCCTTGTGGGGGTTTAGGCTGTTTTATTGAAGTCTGTGGTTTGTTTTTGCCTGCCTTCCTCAGGAATGCACTCCTGGGAGAGGCACAGCACCTCCTGCAGCGCTGGAACCTGAGGAAATCGGGCACCAGGAGCTGCTGATTTCCTTCTCCTGTGATCCTCCAGCTGTTCCACCTCTCTGTGTGATGTGAGTATGGCACTGCTGAAATGATAAAACACCTGACACAAACAGCCCTCATCTGTTTAGTTCACTGAGGGAGAGAGTTGGAGATGGGTGTTGTAGTGGACTTGTTATTTCTGAAAGCAACTTAAATAGTTACCCATTGCTTTGCAGTTTAGAAATGATGGTGAGAGGTGCTTTGGCCTCATTTGTGTGAATTGTGCTGGAATTCTGCAGTGAGAATGGACCAGTGTAACCTCAGTAGCTTCTTGCTCTGGAGGATACTCCACACACACAAACAAGGTTCCTTTGTCTTTTGACCAAGTTAATGATTGACTAATATTTGTGGTTATTCCTTTCCTTATTGGAAGTTTCTTTGCTCAGTAAAACTTCAGGTGTGTCTTAAACTGTGTCTTTCAGCTGTGACTTCAAAGCTTTGTCTCTTTGTTTGTGGCAGGAGCAAAGTCTTGCCAGTGTCAAGTCTTGAGCAGAGATCCCCAAGTACAGCTTGAGCTTCTGAGCTGCAGGGAGTTGTACACGATGAGGGGAGTGGAGAAAAGGTCCCTGCAAGAGGTAGACTGTATCTTTAAATCTGCCCAAGAAAACAAGTCACTTCCTCATGCTGAGTCTTGGCTTCTTTGTTTGTTTTTGGAGAATTATTGCTGCCTGGATGTTTTAGCTTGTAAAATAATCACATGGGAACTCAAGGGATTGGCAGTGCAATAGTCCAGCAAGTTCCAATAACACGTTGTCTTTGCCTTGGCCATCAGTGTTTTACTTTGCTGGCCCCTTTGATGTAGAGAAAAGCCAAATGCCAGCTGGCAATGCTGGACTTTGGGGCACCTGGAATGTCCCATTGGCACCTGCCTCAGGAACTAGGCTTAAGTTTGTCCAGCCAAGAATTCCAGGATTATGCTGAGGCCAAAAACTTGCTTGGGTTTGGATTTCTGTGACCAGGAATGGACATGTTGGAGGCAAGGATGTGGAGTGGAGCTGTGGTAGTGCCCTGCTCTTGCTGCTGCCTGTAGTGGAGGTGAGCAGGGAAGCAGGGCTCAGTGGGACAGCCAAGCTGAGAAGCTGTCAGTGTTTGTCAGGTAATTGTTTTAGAAATAAATCTGTTAGGATGTGGCTTTTGCAGCCCTCTGGATAGAGCCATCTCTTGGGGATGCCAAGCTTCTGTTTTTCAGAGGCTCTGAGCACTGAGCTCTTAACTGCAGTTTTGTTTAGAGGTTAGGGAATGTTTCCCCCAAGCTTAGTAAAGAAAAAGTTGTACGTGGCAAAATTACTTATTTTAGTGTTGGTTTAAATCTTGACATGAAGTGGTTTAACCTAATCAAGCAATGCAATGTTTTAATAAAGCTGCCAAGAAAGAAGTAAGGGCTGTAGTTGTGCTCATTATTGCACAGAATAAATCTTTCAAGCTCTGCACAGAAAGGGGCAGAACTGAGGGACAAGCTGACTCTCCCATTTCGAGGCTCAGCAACAGATCAAGGCTTTAAGACTGGCTGCTGCTCACAGTGTGAGGAAAGGTGCTCCTTCCAGCCTTTCCCAGCAAGGTGACATTGCCCTGTCCCTAAGGGGACTGCTGTGGCTCTGAAGTATTTGAGTGGGAGTCTGACTTGAGGTTGAACTTGGTTTTTGCTGAATAATGCAGCTTTCTTGGGGCATTCACTTAACCCATTTTGCTGTTGCCCAGAGAGGCTGTGGACTCGCCATCCCTTGTAGGGTTCAAGGTTGGACAGGGCTTGGAGCACCCTGGGATAGTGGGAGGTGTCCCTTCCCAGGGCAGGGGGTGGAATAGGATGAGCTTTAAGGTCCCTTCCAACCAGCCCAGTCTGGGATCTGTGATTTTCTGTACTAAAACTGCCCTGCCTTTCCCTCTGGCCAGGGTTTCCTGCAGAAGCTTTCTATAAAGCCAAGCCTCTGCTGGGGTTGCTTCCAAACCACTCATCATCCCCTGCCTGAAAAGGGTTGTGTTTTTATACTATCCCATCTCCAAGGGCTTTGGTGGGCCTGTGGGCTCCTGGCAGGTGAGTTGAAGGTTGTGAAGAGATGAGAAGCACGAGCTCTCCTCTGCAGGTTCCTCTGCTCCACCTGATGGCCACAGAATCACAGAATTCTGGAGGTTGGAAAAGACCTTTAAGATCATCAAGTCCAGCCATCACACAGCAGAATGCTCACCCCTAAACCACATCTTCAGGTGACACATCCACACAGGTTTTGAGCACTTCCAGGGATGGTGAGTCCATCCCTGCCCTGGGCAGCCTGTTCCAGGGCTTTACAAACCTCAGTGTTATCTTCTGGGTGCATTAATAGTTGGGATTTGTGATGGTTATGTAAGAGCTGTGAAGAGGAGTTGCCTTTGTTGGCAGTTGGGTGTTGTCAGGCTTTGGGCTGAGTCCCACACCAGGAAAGGAGGCAGCTGGCAGCAGCAAACCCCACTTTTGTTCTGTTCTTTGCAATTAAGCTCCTGTTTACCTTGAGGTTTTCTGGTGTATTATTAATCCAATTTTTGTTCTTAAACCTTTCCTAGGGAAAAAGTGGGTTTAAAGTGTGCTTTAAAACCAAATTGGTTTTATTTTTTCACTCAGCTGTGAGTCAGTCGACTGCATTTTGTGACTGCATGCAAAGGCCTTAATTTCAACTCTGACTAAAAGGGAATGAGTTCTGTGCTGTCTCTGTTCAGCTTTAAAAAAGGAACTAAGTGAGCTCTCCTGACTCAAGGTATGCAGTGTCTGGTGTGAGAATGCAGCTGTGGTCAAAGCTACTGCTCAGGACATCTAAGATAAGACTTGTGAAATAAAAACAGACCCTCTGGAAGTATCAGGAGGTGTCCCTGCACTAGGGAAGCTGCAGTTAAGTCAGGTGCTGAGCTCACTTGCTGTGACACCTGGCATAGACTGCTTAGCTGGAGCAATGAGCCAGCCCCAGGCAGCTTTTGGAAACAAATGGGGGTGAAAAAGGATTTGTCTTCCAGGTGCATCAAATATTCACCCTTCAAACGAGGGTGTGTGAGTGGCCAGCATCTTCTCTGGACATTTAATCACGTTTTTTATTAATTGAGCCAGTGTGCAACATCATCTCTTGCCCACACAAACACATGTGTTTCCAAAGCTGCTCCAGATGCTGCTCAAGGCAAGCTGACTTACCAATTTCTTTGAGGGATGTGATTGAGCTCTGAGAAATGCACATCATAAGCTGCAGGTAATCAACATTCCCCTCCAGTGAGAAGATAAACTCCATGTTATTGGTGTTTCCAGTCCCAGAGAGGGGCTGGGTGAGGTTTGCCAGCTGTTCCCTGGCCAGGGGAGGAAGGAGGCAGCAGAGCTGTTTGCTGCATGAGCTTGAGCCCAGCTCAGAGCTGTGGTGGTGGCTGGTGGGGCAGTGTCACCTGGGGGTTCTGCCTGATTTCCCAGACATCCACACTTTGAACTCCTGTTGTTTAGGCTGAGAGGGATCAGCCCAAACTTCCTGCTGCAGTCACTGAGAGCAGCCTGCCCAGGACTGCCCAGTTGGGGTCTGAATTTCCCCACAGCTGGAGATTGCAGAACCTCTCTGGGCATCCTGTTCCAGTGTGTGACCAGTCTCGTGGTCAAAAAGGGTTTTCTTGTGCTCAGATGGAATTTCCTGTGTGTGTCTGTGCCTCGTTCCCCCCATCAGGTACTTGGGCACGTTGGTGTGATCATCCCTGAGCAGTCAGAGCTCTCTTAGCCTGTTGTTGCATGAAATGCTCCAGCCTCTTCACCCTCTTCTGGTCCTTTGCTGGATTTTCTCCTGTAAATCCATGTCTTGTACAGGGCAGCCCAAATTTAACAACCCCCCTCCAGGTGTAACCTCACTGATCACCTCCCTCCCTTTTCCTTCAGAAAAGGAATTAAATTGTGCCTTTCATTCACAACCATGGTAATTGTCAGGAATAACCACAACAAAATCCCAAACCCAGTTATGTAAAAACTATTATTTCCAATGCAGCTTGGATATAATTTTAAGAATATTTTCATGCATAGACTTCTTATATCAGAAAAATACATGTAAGGAGAGGGAGAGAGTGGAAAGTACTGAATATAGATTTTGTGAGTGGTATGCACTGCAGTGATGGGCTGTAGAGGGGCAAGATGCCCCTCTTTTATGGGGAACTAGCTAGGGAAAGGGCAGAAGGGGAAGAGGAGTGCTGCAGGAATAAATGGCCACTAATTGAATTGCAAATTCAGACACTGGAAAAGGTGAGAATTTGTTCTAGCCAAATGAATGGGTGGAAAATACCATTGTCCAGAACTGTAAACTCAAATATTGCTATTTTTAGACTTGTTATTCCTGTTTGGTTTTTTTCTCAGTGGGTTATTTTGGCTCTAGTGACCTGGAGATGGGATTTTTTGTCGATGTCTAAGGCATGGCAGTCAAACTTGCTTTGCAGAGCAGAGTCTGGTTTTTGTAGTGGCAGTACCATTGGTGTGATTTTTCTGTGCCACTCAGCCTGTTCCTTAACAGCTTTCTGACCAGCACCTTTCAGGCTTTGCTGCAGGTGAGTTTTACACACCCAAACAGCCTGCCAAGATCGATGGAACATTGCTTTTGTATATAAAGCAGCTTTGCTTGTCGAGGCTCTTCGTTCCTGCTTCCTTCTGCCATCAGTTTAACCTGTGCTCTCTGGAGCACTGATGCAAAGTGGCATTTCCTCAAGGCTTTGATCCTCTTTAGCTGCTGTCACAGAAGCCCCAGAATTCATCCCTGGGAAGGTGGTGAGGCTCTGGCACAAGGGGCACAGAGAAGCTGTGGCTGCCCCGTCCCTGGAAGTTCTGGGAGCAGCCTGGGACAGTGGGAGGTGTCCCTGCCCATGGCAGGGGTGGCACAAGATGAGCCTGAAGGTGCCTTCCAGCCCATTCTGTGGTTCCATCAATCCTGTTTGCCTTGAGGAGGGGGGGGTGTGCCTGCTGAACAGCCAGCACAGGTTGGGGAGCAGAGCTCTGGGTGCTCCCTGCTCTCCATCCTTGAGAGGAGCTGGGTGGGGTGGTGGGTCTGAGCAGGAGCACCTGGCACAGGGCAGAGCAGGAGAGGTGTGGTGACACCTTGTGGGTCTGGAATTCCTCTTTCAAATATTCCTTCCAGCAGGTGTTTATTGGCTGTTACAGCTAGGTTGGGTATTGACAGATTCTGATCGTGTTTCAGCTGGAGAGCTTTAACAGGGGAGTCCCCATCTCCAACCTACCTTTTGAAAGCAGTGTTATATTTAACTGGGTTTTTTGTTGTCTTTTTTTTTTATTTTATTACTGGCAACTTCAGCAGTTGAAATTGGACCTTGGGGCTTCAAAGCAGCTGCTTGGTTAAGGAAGCATTGCTGAATAAAAGCTCCCTGCTCTGCTCCCCTCCCCCTGCTTTACCGCACTCCCAGCTGTGTGAGCCCAGCAGCAAGGAAGGGAAGTTGGCCTTGAAGTGAATCTAAAGAGGAAAAGCGAGTGGGAAGAGGAGAGGTGGAGTCGGCCGGGGAAATGCAATGGCAGCCCGCGGTGAGGGAAGATGAGACAGCAGCGGCAAAGGCACTGATGGAGCGAGCGCTGCGGAGCGGCGGCTGAGTGGAGGGGAGGGCAAGGAGTTTAACGAGTGAGCTCAGGGAGAAGGCAGGCAGTGCTGGGCTTCCTTCTGCAGTAACTGAAATAAAAAAAAAGGGCAGGACTGATGGTCCTTTTTAAGCCTTTATTAAAAGTGATCAGCTCGGGTGGGGGCCCTGCCCAGCTTCGTTGCCCCAGCTTCGACTTGGAGGAGGAGGAACTTCGGCTCTGCCACTCCCTGTGATAGAGCCGGGCCCTCGAGTGTTCCTCACGGGTTATGGCTGTATACAAAGGTGTAAACAAAGGCCATGGTGCTAATTCGCCGTCCTCAGGGCAGTGGCTCCAGTAGACCTTCTTATTAGGGCGACCATTTGAAGAAACCCAAAAGCTGCCCAGGTAGTAGTTCCTGATAGAGTAACCTGGTTCATTTTTCTTAAAAGTTTGTTGGCTCGTTTTTAAATTATTATTTTCTAGGGATTTTTTACTCCCAAGGGTCTTTTCGGCTCTAGTTTGCATATTCGGCCCTTTTTTCTTTTTTTCTTTATCTACTACCCTTCAGCAGGCCAGCTTCGAAAGGGGTAAGGAGGGGGTCGTAAATGCAAGCCCTGATAAGAGGCCGGTTTCTTCACAACTAAGTGGGTTTTTTTTTTTTTCTTTAACTGCAAGAGAAATTTTAACTTTTGGGTTACAAAGCTACAATAAAGTACAAAATTACAATGAAATACAAAGCTACAATGAAGTACAAAATAAATGGATAATTGTTAAATCGATAATCTGGTCCCTTATTGATAACAGTAACAATCAGAGGAAAAAGGTAAAGGGCACAAGGAGGAAGCGAGTGAAATCAGTGCCAAACCTCACCTTTAGTAAACAAGGGGCTGTGAGAGCTGGGGGACACTTGGGAGTGTCTTTGGTGTGGTGCAGGGAGCAGAGGATGCTGAATGGGGTTGTGAGAATGCTGTAGGCATGATAGTCCTCTTTCATTCTGTTCTTATTTTGGTTCTGTGTGTCAAGCTGGCCCTGGCAATACAGGTTTTAATCCTTAGTGCAGCTCAAGTGTTACTGTATTTCATGGTATGAAAGCAACTGTCAAATACGATTTTTTTTTAATTTAACTTTTTTTTTTTTCCTGAGGGATTAAGAGGAACCTGGAGACAGTAGGATAGTATTTACCTTCTACAGCACTCCTGCCTTCAGTAGAGAATAGGGTGGCTTTTAGCCAAGGCTAACACGTTCAAGTTGAACTCCACATATTTTAGGCAGCTTTTGGTAAATAAATCAGTTTTAAATGCACTGAATAAAAGTGCCAGGCTCAGGTCACTTTGAACTGTTAAAAATGGCTTGACTGCAACTTTGAAGGCTTGGAGGGAGTTGAAAGTATGTACAAAAGGAAACAAAGTTGGGGTAAAACTTTGTTTATGTCTTTCAGAGTGGTGCAGTACCTGCTCTGCAGTGCCATTTGTCAGACCACTGTGGGTGCAGTTAGCCCCTGCAGTTGCTGATGGCTCTCACCTTTCAGTGAGTGTTTCTCGCTCCCTTTGAACCAGAAGAAGGTGGAGCACAGAAGTGGCTGGCTCAGCTTTTCCATGGGGCTTGCAGCAGGCCCTCAGTGTGGGGCCCTGTGCTCTAGCCAGCATCTTACCACAGAGACATCCCTTTTATCTGAGATTTATGAGGCTGGCAGTAGGGCTGGGCTGGAGTGGTTGTACAAATAGGGTGGCCAGTGGGACAGGGCTGGTTTTCTTGCTGTGCTGCAGTGCAGCCCCCCCAGTACAGCTCTATCTCCCCTTGGTTACCAAACCCACAGCTATTTAGGTAGTCCTGGGTAACAGCAGTGCTTTGCTTACTCCCCTTTCTTTCCTTTGGCAATGGCAACAGACCAGTGACTCACTAGAAAAGACACAAAACTTTCTTCTGAAGATTTTCAGAATTTAATTTGACTCTGAATTTCATTCTGCCAGCCAAGTACTGCTAGAATGCTAAATCTTCCTTGTAGGCTCCCTTCAGGTACTGGAAGGCCACCATTAGGTTACCCCAAAGCTGAACTAGGCTGAACTACCCCAATTTTCCCAGCCTTTCCCTACAGCAGAGGTGCTCCAGACCTCTGATAATCTCTGTGGCCTCCTCTGGAGTCTCTCCAGCAGCTCCACATCTTCTGCTGTTGGATCCCAGGGCTGGGGCAGCTCTGCAGGTGGGCAGAGGGGCAGAATCCCCCTCTCCTGCTGCCTGTGCTGTGGGATCAGCCCAGGGCACAGGGGGTTCAGGGCTGGGGCAGGTCCAGCTCTCACCCACAGAACCCAGGGCTGCTCCATCTGCTCACCCCCAGCCTGGATTAATTCTGGGGGTTGCCCAGATCCCCCAGCAGCAGCACTTGGGTCTTGTTAAGCCTCCTGAGGTTCCCAGGGCCCCAGTGCTTGAGCTTGTCTGGGTCCCTCTGGCTGAGCCCATCCTTGGGGTGTGTCAGTGCTGCTCACTCAGGGTGGGCTCTGCACACTCCCCACGAGCTGCTGCTGCTGCCTGGTTTATCTGCAGCTTTCTGGGTTTCCCCACTGGATCACCAGCTCTGTTTTCAGAGGAATTTGCTGTTTGGTCAGGTTTCTCTGCAGGCTCAGTGAGCCTGCACACTGCTCTCTGTTCCTGCCTGAGTGGAGCAGCTTTCACCCTGCTGCAGCTGAAAGGCTGCATTTCCATATGGCTGGCTTAAAAGAGCTTTCTTTGGGCTTTCTCTTGTGGCAGAATGCCAGGCTCCCCCACCTTCCTGATGGGGTTGTGGTGGCTTGCTGAATGATAGGATAAATCCACTTTTTTCCCCTCCTTCCTTGGTCTCTGTTGAGGGACTCCTGCAAGCCCTTCTCTCTGAAAGCCCTAAAATGCATAAGAGTATCAAAGTGTGACGTGAAAGAATAATCTACATAATCAGATTTTGGGGGTTATCTGGGCTTTTTGTACAGAAAAGGCCACGTATGACATGTTCAGTGCAGAAATCTGGACTGTGACCGCCTCTTTCATCCTTTTCTCTGTTTGTTTAGCCTGCAGAAAAAGTCTCCTTTTGGCCTAACTGGCATGGAAATAAATATTGGAGGCCAGAGGAGAACTCCAAGTGACTCTTTAAGTTGCAAAAGCCTAAAATCAATTTAGGTGGATTTTTTAAGACAAGAGTACCCATGCTAGCAGAGAGGTACCAGCTGAGAAATGGGCAGTAATTCAGCTTGTCTGAGGAGGTTTCAGGAGACAGTGGACCAGGGGGGTGTGGATTTGGGTGTTATCCATTATCAGACTTGGCTGATGTTAAAGAAGGGGTTTGATGGATGAGGCTGTACCGTAGGTGGACTCAGACTGAGGGCACACACCTCCAAAATGTGTTCTCCCTGCAGTGGTCCTGGTTGTGCTGGATAGGGCAGTGAAGGGCTGCCTCTCCTGGAGGGATCAGTAGCAGTTGGGTACATTTTGTACTGGAGGATTTCAAATTTGAGGCAACCAAACGAGTCGTAGCTGAGACTGGACTCGCTGGTTTGCCCCTGAGGTCTCAGAGCAGATGGTGAGAAGGTAAAAAGGTGATTCTGAGCAAGATTGGGGTTGGCAGCCTTTGAGATTAATTTTTTTTGAACAAACAACAGCATGAGTGGGCACGGAATTCATGATGCCATAATGTTTTGTGCCATCTGTGACCTATTAGGTTATGATAATGATGAGAACAACTAAAGTTTAATAACTCAGTGCCTCAGACAACCTGGAGAAGGGTAAATCCAGTAAATCTGTGCTGGAGCTGCTCTTGGGGAGGATCCTGGAAGTGGTATCCTTTGAGGGGGCAAGGAATGAATATACAATGATTTCTCTAGCTGAACTTGTTTGTGAAATGCTGGCTTTTCCCAGGAAAGCACATATAAAAATAGCAGTCAGCCCTCTCTAGCCATAGAGCATATGTCTGTAGGCTCAGCTTTGAAGTTCACCAGTTGCTGCAGCTTTTCCAAAGAGGTTAAAATGCTTCTGCAGTGGAAGTGACCTGAGCTCTTGGATTCATTATTGCATTCCCCCACCTCTAGGCTGCTGCTTGGAGTCCGAGGCATTTAAATGAGTTGTTCCAAATGGAGCCCTTAAATTCCTCAGTGCCTCTGATGCCGGTGGGGAGAGCTCAGCTGTGCTCCCCGGGCTGGATGTGTGTCCCCAGAGCCTCAGCCTGAGCTGGGTGTAACCCCCCTGTGAGCACTGCACATTCCTTCCTATGCCTTCCCCTCTCATCTGGCTTACTCCTCAGGCACTGATTTTGGCAGAGTTTTACCATA
>JACBWW010000047.1:4961589-4990006 GCA_020086605.1 Lanius collurio
GGGGGCTGCTGGGTTAAATGGAATTGAGATTAAAGATTGCCAAACCAGTGACCTTCCCTGACAGTGCTATCCTTAAAGGCAGAATAATCCAGTGAAGAAATTAAGTTATTCATCAAAATACAAAGCTTGTGTGGGAAGGGAGAGTTAAATGTATGTAAACCAGAACTGGGACTAGAGCACTTAAATTAAGTAACACTATTCCAAAGAGTTCAGCTAGCAATCTGTGGGCCTCTTGGAGTAATTTATAAGGAAGTAATAATGCAGAGTATGTGGGGTTCTTCCTATTTGTGTGTTCCATCAGCCTGTGTTGGTACAACCTTTAGAATATTTGTCAAAATATTCATTTCCTGCTTCTCCTTCCAGCTTGCAGAGGTGGCATATATCTAGGCAAGAGACTGAAATACGTACTCAAATATCCTCATTCTCAAACACAGGGGGTTTATTCTGTCTGCAGGGCATTGTTCTGGTACTCACAGACAGTTCCAGTGCAGTTCAGACAAATCCAGTTTCCAAGGAGCTCTCCTGCAGCCCCTGAGGTTGCAGCTCCAGGTGTTCCCCAGTCCCTTGCTCTTCCATGGTCTCAGGGGAAACTTGGATGTTCCCAGGGCTGGGTTTGTGTCTGGCTGTGCCAGCTCCATGGGCTTTGGGACCAGGAGGCAGGGTGTTTGCAGGGGCAGTGGTGGGTGACACCTGCACAGCCCCTGTGCAGGGGTGTTTGGGTGCTGGGAACAGCTTTGATGTCAGCAGGAAGCTGCTGCACTGCTGTGGGGTGCCTGTGGGAGCTGGTGGGGGTGGCTGTGTGTGAAATGTGGCCAAATCCTGCATCCAGCTGAATCCCAGTGAGAGGAATGTTGTGGCTCTCCAAAGAGCCAGGAGGATCATGAAAAAAGAGGCAGTGGGATACCAAAAGCTGCTGGAGGGATTGTACAATAAATTAAAACTTGAGGGGCTCAGAAGTGCTTAAGAGGGGCTTCCTAGTGCTGCTAGCAAAGGGAAGCCTCTTTCCTGTCTGTAGAAAATATATAGGGTGGCGCGGTACTCAGTCGGTTCAGGGATGATTTCTACAGTTCAGGGCAGCTCCTGAAATGTGCAGTTTATTTGCAAGGGTCGTGGGTGCAGGAGCTCTGCTGGAGCTGCCACAGCTTAGAGCAAGCCCCAGAGAGAGCGAGAGAGCATAGGGGTAAGAAGGAAGAGTAGAGAGCTTAAGAGAGGAGAGCTTAAGAGTCTGGTTCCATGATATTCTATCTCTTCTTATACTGAATATGGTAATAGTACAACATCCAATCAATAGAAAACAGAAATCCTTATAGAATTTACATACAACCTATCAGAACTACTACATTACCATACTGTGTTACATTTTAACTCCTAAAAACTATTTTCTAAAACTACCTTTCTCTTCCCTGCCACACTGGCAGGGGTTTTCTGACTCTTGGACTTTTCTGTTTGCTGAAGCATCTTCTTCTCTGCTAAAGACATTGTTCAATGCAGAGGGATTCTCCTTCAGCTGGCCAGCCCACTGTTTTTGGTTGTACAGTAACTGACAGCTTGGTATCTTATATCTCAAAGCCAGCTTTCATTTCTATTTCACTTACAGATTTTATATTTCCAGAATCTTTTGCCAAGCAGTCATATTTATAAGGTTTCCTTATTTCATCTTCCCCAACACTGTCCTTGGGAAGCCTGACCTCCTCGAGGGCTGTCTCCACTGGTGGTGTGCCTGTGAGCTGTGTCTGTGGAACTTCTGAGCAGTCAGGGCACTTGAGGCTGGTGAACACAGCTGCCAGTGTCCCCTGCAATCCATCCAGGGACAGCCACAGAATGCCTCCAACACCACCAGAAGCACAGCCAGGGCTGGGCATTGCCATGGGAAACTTTTCCCTCAGGCCTGTGGGACTGCAGCAGCAGAGCTGCAGGTGAAGGGTCTGTGGAAAGCCCCAGCCCAAGTGAGGGGAGAGACCAGGATCCATCCAGGGCTCCAGGCAGGAGCAGCAGGAATTGGGGCTGTAGCTTGCAGATGGGTCTGAGGGGTCACCTGCTTTCTAGGTCAGGCATGGAGCTGGAAGGGACCCTCTGGCCAGGGCTGCAGGCTCAGGACAGTTGGGTGCCATCAGGCTGCTGGTTCTTATGGCTCTGCACTCAGCCAGCCTCCTGCTCCCAGCTCCATCTTCACTGACTTTTCCACGTGCTGATACTGCTGGAATGTTTGCTGTTCTCCTTGGCCCTTGTAAGAGTGGGGAGTGTTTCCAGAGATAAATCCTGAACAGACAGTGAATCCCTGTTTCTGACTTCCCCCATTCAGTGTTCCCAGTATCCCTGGGAAAAGCAAGGACAAATACAACAGCAGCTTTTTCTGTGGCTTACGTAGGTCAGCACCCCAATTTAATGCAGTGGGAGATGAGTCTGAGCTCAGCTGTGTTTTGACAGTCTTGAGGGCAAAACTTCTGAGCTGAAGATGCTGCCAAGTTGTTTATCTGCTGAAGAGAACTGTTAGAGAAATAAATCCAGGTTTACCAAGGGAATTGTTCTGTGGAACTTGGCATCTGTCAGCTGAGTCCTGGGCTAAAGTCACTTCTTTGGCTTCCTTCTCATCTCATCCTTAGCTGGTCATTTGTAATTGGATTTAGCAGCTAGAATACACAAAATAGAGCTGGGACCAAGTTCCAGCCTGCAGATGGATCACAGAAGCCTCTTCTCACACACTGGTCGTGCCCTGTGCATCCTCTGCCAAGTTTGTTGGGCTGGGCACTTGTGACACTTTGTGTGCTGCTCTGCACAGCTCCGTGCCTGGAGATGAGACACCTCCAAAGCAGCCAGAAGCCTTCTCAGAACTCAGCTGGGCTTTGTACTCATGAATAAAATATCCCCTTCCTTGGTTTGCTAAGGGGTTTTGTGTGCTGACACATGAGTGGTGGCAAAAAAATCAGGAAACTGTTATGTGAAATAAAAATAGGGTTTATTTATGTGGCTGTCAGATGTTTGGTGTCCACGCTGGGCTGAAATGATCCACCCCTTGTAGCAGAAAATCTCTGTTGCACACAGGGCTCTGAGAGCTGTGGGATGAAATCCTGTTGCCTTACATCTTGACCAGTTCCAGCCAAGCTTCACAGGTTTCCAGTCTCCTTGGGCTTGAGTCTTCTGCTGCCACTGCAGTTGTCTTTTCTGTCCTTTCTTGCCTCCTGGAAAACACACAGAAGCCCCTGGGATGTTACAGCCAGGCAGGGGTGAGAAGATTCTTGCATGGATAGGGACACTGGAGGGGAATTGGGTTAGGGAGCACTTAAACTGGGAATATGTAGAGCCTTGTGACTGGATGGGATGCACCCAGGAGTGCTGTGGGAGCTGGCTGGTGTCATTGCAAGGCCACCTTTTGGGAGGTCATGGTGACTTGGAGGGGCTCCTGAGGACTGGAAGAGGATAATTATCACTCCTGTCTTCAGGAGGGAGGATCTGGATCACTACAGGCTGATCAGCTTCCCCTCACTCATGGGGAAGGTGCTGAAAAGCTTTCTGCAAACCATCTGCAGGCATGAGGAGAACAGCAGAGAGGTTCATGGCAGTCTCCCTGTACTGAGGGAGGCAGAATTGTGTTCAACCAACCTGGCAGCTTTCCATGGTGCAGTGGCTCCCTGGGGGATGAGGGAGGAGCAGTGGGACAACAGAGGCAGCAAAAGTGAAGGACTGATGAAGAGTCTAGAGGAAGGCATGAGGGGGGTAAAGGAGCTGGGAAACTCAGACTGGAGAAAAGGGGGATCAGGGGGGACCTTGTGGCTCTGCACAAGTCCCTGACAGGAGGGGGCTCAGGGGGGTCGGGCTCTGGGAACAGGGACAGGAGGAGAGGGAACGGCCTCAGGGTGGGCATCAGCAGGAATTTCTCCATGGAAAGGGTGCTCAGGCCTTGGAGTGGAGTGCCCATCCCTGGAGGTGCCCAAGGAAGGCCTGGAGGTGGCACTGAGCGCTCTGGGCTGGGGACAAGGTGGGGACCAGCCACAGGTTGGACCTGATGACCTGGGAGGTCTTTTCAAACCTTAATGGCTCTGTAATTGTACAACTGCATGGTCCCTTTGTGTCTCTCCACAAATCTCCCACTAACTGTACAGGAGGGATTCCCAGGGATCTTGATTTTCTTGTCACATTTTTGATTAGTGCAATGCCTAAAGTGCTCCCAGAAGGAGGAGGCTCCACCTCCTTCAGGGTGACAAAATTAGGCACAGAACCATCTCTCACATGGTCAGAAGCAGCCCTGATACAGGCAGTGTTTTAAAAGATAAAACACTCAGAATGTCTCTTCCTTCTCCCCAGACTTGTGAGGAAGAGGGGCTGGTGCCTTGCAGGGAATGAGGTGCAGGATGAGCAGCAGTGCAGGGTTTCTCTCTCCCATTCACAGTGCAGCAAGAAGTTCTCATATGACTGTTTTCTTCTGGCTGACTGCAGAAACAACAAATAGTTGTTTTCTTATAAGAAAATCTTACTTTACCTCAAATAACTCGCATGGAACAGTCCCTAATGTGCATGGGGTCCACTCAGCATTCAGCACATGGCTTGGTTTGATGCTCCACCACCTGCAGTTCCCAGCATCTGAAGGGACATCAAATTATCTATACTATTTTCTCCTAAGAGTGGTAGCCTCTAATATGTGGTTTTTCCAATGATACTTTACAGTTTTTGCTCTGATGTTTATTTTAATGCTGAAATAAACATGGAGAAAACCTGTTCCCATGGGGGTGGTTCCTTCACTGTAATGCTTCTCTGCTAGAATTGCTTTATATTTAAAACTTAGATAACTAAAGCATAGAAACAACCTGAATAGGGGATTAACAGCTAATATTATACCATCAAAATGACTGTTTAATGACTATATCAATCCAGCAAGACTCTTTAGTTGTATTTACACATTTGAGAAAGCTTTTACTGAGTTGAGTAATAGGTTGAATTCAAAGCAGCTCAAATGAAAATCCAAATTACAATTACCTCACAGTTCTCCCATCTGGATTCTCCTCTTACTTGTGGGACATCTAGTGGCAGAAAGGAGAGTGGATCTTGGGAGACAAAATGGTATTTAAAAATGTGATTCTTCCTTTAAAAAAGGACACTGAAACCTTTTTCTTCGTGATGGCTGGAGGCTTAAAAAATTGTGTGGGGTTTTAATATCGATATTTGGAAAAAGTTTTGGCTTTTAGTCACAAGAGCAGTTTGTGTGGGAGCAGCAGGGACAAACTGCAACTTGCTTTTCTTAGTGCTGCTCTGTTGAGAAATAGCCTCAAAAAGAGCTTTTCCTGATGGAGCCTGACCCAGAGATCTTGCCTCCTGGAACAGATTCCATCCCCCCTGAGTGTCATTTATGACACCCAACTGCTCATTTGGCAGGCTGTTTATGCATTTTATTTCCCCTTGATGGTTTCTCTCTCTGGTATGTGCTGCTGTTCTCCCTGAGCTGCTCAGGCCAGGTGGTTCCTCAGCAGATGGAGCAGGGCTGTCAGAATTTGGAAATAACAGGTGAGTAATGAGGGGGGTGGCAGGAAAGTGTCATGCCCAAACCTTGCTATTCAGTGTATTCTGCTAGAAATACTTTGCAGAAGGGAGCTCAGGCTGTGGATGGGTCTGGGCTGGAATGGGACACTCCCTTCTCCCTTCTGTGCTCCTCCTTCCAGGCCAGGGAGAGCTGCAGCACAGTCCAGGTAATGGATGCAAGAGGAGTTTTCTAAAGGACAGAGCCCTGGGCTCAGGGGGGCAGTGAGCTTGCTCAGCAGGAGGTTCCTGGGCATTGTTCTGCTGTCCCACCCCACTGGCTCTGCAAGAATAATTGTGGAGTGACCTTCCCTTTTTCCTCTTTTATTTTTTCTTTGAACTTTCCACTGTTCTTGGCAAAGCCCATGCAAACATTCTTTCTTGATGGAGCTGGAAGAACTGTTGTGAACTTCTGTAACAGCCTTGGACATTTCATAGCAGAGTCAGATCAGGTAGAATATGTACCTGCCTTAAAATCTCTGCTTTAATGGTGTGGGGTTTATCACCTTTCTAGTGCTTGACCTGTTTGAGGGTTTTTTTGGGTTTTTTCCCATTACTGTCTGTAGCCGTAAGGGCACAGAATCCACTCAGAAAGCAAATGGATACTCCTCTGACCCTCACTTTGGGAGTGTGTGTAGCAGGGCCCTAATGGCAGTATTAGCCAAACTTTGAGTTCTGTCAGTACATTTCTGCACTTGAGAGTCTGCAGAAGGCCATGGCTGTGCCCTCTGCAATCAGCCAGGTAATATCTGAGCTTTTGGATGTTGGGTGGCACCTTCAGAGAGGGGTGGAACACCTGGGAGCCCAGTGATGCTCTGTCATGGCACAACCCCACCCAGACCCACACTCACTCCCTGTCCCCCTCTGCAGAATGGGGAACAAAATAAAGACCCAAAGTTTCCTTTTTTTTTTGGCTGAGCATGGGTGCTACACAGTGTGGGCTGTCCCTTGGGCCAGCTGGTTCTGAGGTGGTCCAGCCACTCCAGATGGAGGTGATCCAAGGCCCACTGCTGGCACTGGTTGCTAAAGAATGCAGGAACAAGGTGGAGCTGTGCCAGGCAGGCTGTCCCTGTGTGAAGCCATCTCACTGATACTCAAGGCTGTTTGCCACCCAGAAGAAGCTGCAGCAGCACTTAGGTCCATTCTTGTGACTCTTTCCCAGCTCTGTAAGAGGGGATGCTGAAAAAGCAATTGCAGGACATGAGCAGAAGTTGTCTGAGGTGGCAGGGAGGGAATGGCACTTGGCAAAGAGATGTGCCTGCTGGGAGGAGCAGGACTGCGTGGTGCCACCTCCTCAGGTGTCTTCCTGGTGCTTGCAGAGTTTGCTCCGTGCTCAGCTGGGAAAGTACCTCAGGAAGGGCAGGATTTTCCATCCTGGTGGGAATGGTTGCCTTGCAGTCGGTGTGAGTGGTGAGTGGTGTGGGTGTGACATTTTCGCCTCTGGTGCAGCAGAACTGTTTGCTCCCAGCCTGGCTGCTGGGAGGTTGAAGCAGAAGCTCCAAACTATGGTGGTGCATCCTAGGAATCAGCTGCTGTTATTTCCACAGGGTCTGAGGTCCTGCAGACCACCCTTGAGAGGTGAAGGAGCAGGGGAATTTTAGGGGTGTTGTTTTTAACCTTTGCAATCCCCTACCAGAACAGCTGGACTCAAAATCATATTTGTCATGTGAAAGTGGAACCAAGGTATGTTTCCTGCTGATAGGAATTTTTTGATTTAGGAGCTGTGGGCTTTCCTGGTGCCCTGCATTTTAGGGGGTGCATATTAAAGAGCCAGGCCCCTCATCTTGGATGCAGTTGTTTCACATTGCTTAAGTGTGTGTGTGTGAGCTGGGGCTTCCCTTCCCAGCTCAGCTCCTGCTGCCTCCAGGGAGTATTCCCAGCTCTCCAGGTGTGATGGACTCACCGAGTGTGTTTGCACGTTTGCTGTGTGTTTGGTGGCTGTGTCCTGTGCTGCCTTTGGACACCAGGGAGCAGGCTGTCCCCTCCCAGCCCCTGGGGAGGGGGTGGCTCTCCGGGATGGAGCTCCCAGAGCCTTCCCATGGGGCGGGAACGCTTCAGGACTGAAGTCCAGTGGCTTTAAAGGCACCCATCTAGGCCTCCAACACTACAAGACATTTTGGAGAGACTCAGAAGGCTGTGGAATCTGTTACCATTAGGAATGCTGCGGTTGGAGAGGTGGGACCCTCCACTGTGGGTCAGGAGAGAGACTTCCCTGCAAACTCTTTCTATTCCCATTTTCCCTGCCTCCCTCATTGGTCAGGTAGCACTTGCAGATCACTTTTGGACAACATCTAAGTTTTCCCGTTGAAAATCTCTTTGGATGTTGTGGATGAATTCAGTTTTTAAACCACAGAACAGTGCAGGCAGCCCCACCATGGATCTCTGGCTTAACTCTTTCACATCCAAAGTTATGGCCCCTGGCCTGACCCAGGTTCAGCCACGCTGTCACAGGTTTTACACAGCTGAGCATTCTTGGGCTCCAGTCTGTGTGTGGCATAAACAGTGGATTTTGAGAGAAATCCTGGCATTCCAGTAGCTTGTGCCATACCTGGAATCAAGGGAGGTGAATAAGGTATGGTTTTTTAACACAACTCTGGCAGCTGGTGGAGACAAAAGGAAAGGCTGAGAGAATTGGGATTGTTCAACCTGGAGAAGAGAAGGCTCCAGGGTGACATAAGTGACCCATCCAGGTCCTGAGGGGAGCCTGCAGGAAAGATGGAGAGAGACTATTCACAAGGGGCTGGAGTGACAGGACAGGGGGGAATGGCTTCCCACTGCCACAGGGCAGGTTAGATGGGATATTGGGAAGAAATTCCTCATTGTGAGGGGATGTGATGCCCTGGCACAGGGTGCCCAGAGCAGCTGGGGCTGCCCCTGGATCCCTGGCAGTGCCCAAGACCAGGCTGGATGGGGCTTGGAGCACCCTGGGATAATGGAAGGTGTCCCTGCCATGGCAGGGGGTGGGAATGAGATGAGCTTGAAGGTCCCTTTCAACCCAAACCCCTCTGGGATTCTGTGATGTGCTCTGATGCATGCAGCAGCCTGCTGAGGCATCTCTGGGAGAGGGAATGGCAGGATTCACTGCAGCAGCGTTGGTTGTTGTGCAGTGGCACTGGAGCTGCTGGGAGTCTGCTCAGTCTTACTGGTCTGGTGATGGGACAAGTCTGTGAGCAGCCTTTGGGCTCAGGGAGGGGAGGGTCTGATCTTTCTGGCCTGCAAATCCAAACTGCTATCAAATCCTAACTGCCTGCCTCTCCCACTTCTCTTCTGTTTGGGGTGTTTCTTACCACACTCATTTGGGTTGGAAAAGACCTCTTGAGGTGGAGTCCATTTCCTGCATTCCTGCCCATGGAGCCACAGGCACGGGTACACCCCTCTGGTTTTCTTCCATTACCCCTAAAGGGGTGACAATGGGACACGTTAGAAAGAGAATTTCCAGCTCTGGCAGTGGGAAGGGCAGTAAGGGGAGTAAGAGGATGTTCGGCTGACTGCTGGGAAAGGGAGCAGAGTCACAAGTACATCGTGGGATTGGGTAACAAAAGGTCATCAGAGCTCCTGCTGTGCCAAAGTTTGCTTTAGAGATGGACTTGACTTGCAGATAGCCCGTTAAACTCACCTACTGTGTGATGGAAAATTACTGCCCTCACATTCTTTGTCCTGTTGTAATCCTAAATATTCGGAGAGATGTTTATCCATGCTGTTAATGTGTAGTAATGGGATTGCTATTTTAAAAATCGATACAAATCTCACACTAAAAAAGAAAGGCTTATAGATTAGTCTGTCAAGAGCTGTCTTAATAGATCTGTCTGACATTTGAGACACTTTCCCCAAAAGTACTCTTTCAGTTTCAAATTACTTCTTAAATGTTTCTGCCTGCAGATTCCAGGCCAGCTAATACAAGTTATCAGAGTGAAAACCTTTCTCTGCAGCTTCAGAGAAGCTGGAAATCATAAATGTTTTCATTATTTTTTCAACTGATCAAGAATGTGTTCCCTCCTAAATGAGGGAGCGGCGGTTTCAAACACATTCTTTACTTCTGTGGTTTCAGCCATCTGGTGGGCTGGAGAAGCTGCAGAGTTGGGGATGATGGGGAAGTTCAGAACGGATCTTTCTAATACTGCCACTTGGAGTGTGAAAAGCTGAATGGTGCTGACTCGATTGAGACTCCTTTTGAGATGCAAAAAAATTGCTAGCAGATGGTATATGCATTTATAATCTAGGTAATTGAATCTGGCTTTAATATCCTTCTCATATTTAGCAGTATTCCATGCCCTTCCCATTTCCTTCCACAGCTCTGT
Organism: Lanius collurio; assembly: GCA_020086605.1. Taxonomy (NCBI): domain Eukaryota; kingdom Metazoa; phylum Chordata; class Aves; order Passeriformes; family Laniidae; genus Lanius; species Lanius collurio. The sequence continues at coordinate 4,971,396 of JACBWW010000047.1, forward strand.
GTGCAATGTCTCTGGTCCTCCTCTCTCAGTGTACTCCCAGCCTTTCTTGTTCTGGCTCTTAAAGGCCTGTTAATTAGCAATAATTGCAGTCATTCATCAAGTTCAGGGCCATGTCTTTGTGGGGTGTGTGTTCTGGTGAGAGCCTGAGACCAAAAGACCTTCCCAGTGCCCATAACTTGCAGGCTTGGAAATCTTTGGAGGGTTATTGGTGCTGTTGCTCTCTCCAAGACTTGGCACTGCCCTGAGAGGTACAAGATTTGGGTTCAGGGGCACGTTTGACTCCATCTCCCCATCTGCTGCACCTTCCACTCTGCCATGGGGGGAGGAACAAGGAGCTGGCACAACCACTCCCTGAGGAGCCCACAGCTTCAGTGGCAAGCAGGGAGATAAATGGAGGCTATAAAGAGGTCACAGACATCTCTGTGCAGCTGGGAGTGGTTCTGCACTCCTTTGGAGGCTCTTTCTAAGACTGGGCAGGATTTCCTGTAATGTCATGGGGCTTTGTCCTTAATTCAGCATTTTGTGGAGTGGTTATGAAGCTTTGCTTGCTGTAGGATGTGTCTGCAATGACTGCCTGATCTAGGCTTTCCTAAATAATCTATAAGCAATTATTTTATTTAAAGTCTTCACAGCACACAGCTCTTGCCATAAACTAAAGATTGCACAACCTCTCTGAGGTCCTCAGACTCTAACACAGAACTGGATGTACCAAACTTGTGTAGTGATGGTGAGAATCCCAAATCTGGGTGTTTGCTGGGAAGTGCAGTGAAACATCAAAGAGCAGGTTTGGCTTCAGGTGTCTGTAGGGAAGCAAGGGAGAAACCTTGGAAAAATTGAAAGATCTGCAATTGTTAAGAAAGGCCCATTGTATTACCATTACTCTTATTCAAAAATAGTTGTCTAAAATGAGCCTAGAACTGGTAATTCTCTCCTCTCCCAGCTGGCAAGTGGCAGGACTGGAGAAAATGGCCTCAGGTTGCCCCAGGGATGGTTCAGGTTGGGTATTAAGAAAGATTTCTTCCTGAAAGGATGGTCAGGCATTGGAACAGGCTACCTAGGGAAGTGCTGGAGTCACCAGCCCCAGAAGTATTCAAAACAATGGAGTCTTGGTGTCCTTGTTTAGTGCTGGGTTAGTGATTGGACCTGGTGTTCTTAGAGGGCTTTTTCAACCTCAGCAAACACCCTTTTAAAATCTCTCTCTGGCTTAAAAAGCCCAGACAGCTTCAGCCTTGCCTTATCTACATTTTAAGGTGGTTTTGAGTTCACAAACTTCCTGTAGGGTTTGACATCCCCATCTTATTTATGGATAGGCCAAGCCTAAAGGCCTTAATGCTTGGTATTTCAAGTAGGGAGGTTAATCCTGGCAAAATTCTTCCAGTTTTGTAGGGTTTGTTTATATCCTGTTCCTCTCCACCACTTTCCCAAGGCTCCTCATTCCCATTAGCCTTCCCCAGCAGCTGGTTTTTTGGGGACACATTCCATTCCTGCCTCATGCTCATCTTGCTGAAGTGGTGCCTGTGGTTTCTGAGCAGCTCATCCATTAGTGGGACTGGTCAGGTTTGTTCCTTGTCAGTGTCTCCATGGTGGTTTTGGCAGGTCTGTGACTACATTTTTTTCTGGTTTCTCCCTTTTTCCCTCAGAATTCCCAACTGACAGAGTCCCCAATCAGATAACCTTGCTGGAGTAAATACTCTCACACTCTAACCTGCTTTCATCAGTTGATGAAGATATTTGCATTTTTTCAGCCCCCATCTTGGTCCCATTTTCCAGCTGATACCTTTTCCCAGTGCTTTTTTTTTGGGCTGTGCATCCAGCTGGCACCAGGGCTGGTGGCAGCACAGAACCCAGTGAGCTGTTCCAGCCCCACTGCAGGCCACGGGTGGAGCAGGACAGCCACAGCACAGAATAAATAAAGTACACTCAAACATCCTGGCTGTCCTCAGGAGGAAACTTCTGCTCCTGCAATTTCAAGTGGTCTTTAACCTTGTGAACAAAATGTCTTGGGGAAAGAATGAGTGTGTGCTTTGCTTTGCTCCTGTGTTAAGAATGTGCTGGAAAAAAGGCAAGCATAGGATCAAAACATGACAGGCTTTCACTGGAGCAAGTCCAAGCCTCACAGAAATGGCTATTCTGGAAGCAATACTGAAGGTTCTGCAGACATTTATTACCTGAGCCGATGGCACCTGTTCGGGCAGGTGTTATAAATGAGTCAAAATTCATAAGAAATTAAATGATATCAGGATTGACTTTAAGTGTAAAATATATTAGACTGTACATAAAATATATTAGACTGTACCTATATCCAAAAATGTTATGTTTGGAATGTGCCTTGGCATGTTCCCTGGCAGCTGCTCAGAGTCACAGGTTACTTCTCCCGAGGGTAACATTTGCATTTGAAGCACGGGCAGACCTTCGAAGGAGAAGCAATCATGCACCCATCATCAGGAAACCAGATATCCATCTGGCACATCAATCCATTCCAAATCCACTCTGCCCCTGGAGAATCCTTTTTCCATCTGAAAGGAGCAACAGATATGATCATCTAAGTTTCTGTTCCTCCCTGGACCATGCTGATGAACGGACCTCTTACCTAAGACTCTTCATTTTAATGACACAAGAAGAGTTCCTGGAAAATATCAACCAAAGACACAAGAAGAGTTCCTGAACACATCAACATCTGAACAGACCCCTGATCTCTGGACCAGAGGACCACAGAATACAAGATGAATATGAAAAAGACAAAGGATTCTCTAGCCAGAGGCAAGAAAAACAGTATAAAAACCAGACTCAGAAACCTCAAAGGTGTGCACTACCCACCCCAAACTGCTGGTGTTCAGGGCTGTGGATGTGACACCCAGGGTCAAGAACCTAGGCTTGACTCTGCCGTTTTATAGTGGCTATCCAAAATTGTCAATTTAATCATAAAATAAATTCTGTTTGTTTTTATATTAATAATTTGGCTCATGCAATTTATTAATTGGATTTAATTGGCATTTCATTTATACCACAGGGAACAGGTGGGTGTTCCTGGTCCCTCTGTGCAGCTGGCTGTGGCTGCAGGCAGAGGCTCTGCTTTGGGGGGAGGTGGAGGTGATGCTCTGTGTCCTGCACTGCTGCATGTGAAACCTGGGGGTGTCAGAGGCAGCAGCAGTGCCTGCAGAAGCTCTCCAGAAGTGGAACTCCAGACCAGTCCCACACTTCCCCTTCGGGCCTGACCTTGGCCTTGTGCTGTTCTTACTCCCAAAGCCAATCCAAGCCACCCACCTCCCTGGACACCAAGCTCCTCGTGGGGAAAGCAATGAAATGTATAAGTGAGTGGATCAAATTCATGGTTTACTCTAAATCACTTATCTGTCATTATAGTGCTGTGTGATGGACATAAAATCAAGCTGATAAAGTACCTCTTATAAAGAACGCACCGCTCTGTGTTTTTCAGCACATAGGCTTGACAGCAGCAGCTGATTAATAATGAATTAAAATAATGGTCGGGGGAAGAAATATACCTTTGCCAATCTATAATTACTTGGAAGCTTCTTCATGCATTTTCCATGAGAGTCTTTTCCTTGTAAGACTCTGAAAAAGTATATTTAGTGTTTGTTTGCTTTCAGCTCTGGTTTTCAGCGGATATTGACTGAAACAGCATCTTAATCAGTCTGACCTCAGCCTCCAGGGGATTTTTTTCCATTGACTCTACCTCTTCCTCCTTGCCTCTCCCTGTGTGCCGAAATTCTTGTCAGAGCTGCTAACTCTGTTGCCTTTAGTGTTTCCATTTTTAAGACTCTTTTTAGCCCAAAATTTTTTCTGAACATTTCCGTCTTGGGGGATGGAGGAAGGGGACAGACAGTTCTTGCTGACTCTGACCTGAGCTGAAATTTCTTGGAAGCAGTTTCTTCCCATCCTCCCACTTTTCTCAAACTGATTTTCCAGCAGCAGTTGTGTTGAGAACAAATTATTAAGTAATGCAAAGCATTTTAGAGCCTTCAATGAGTTGGGTCTTCTGTGTGAAGACCATTCAAAATGGATAATTCAGCTGGGTTTTCCTACCTCAAACCCTGGAGTGGGGCTGTTTTATTTTTTGCTTTGTGAATTTGGCAAAGGTTCTTGTGTTCTGTTTGTCATCTCTGAATTCCCTGACAGTCACTTTTTCATTGCTTTCTATTTCAGCAAGTTCAACTGAATCCAGCTTTTTCATTTCAAAGCTCTGAGGTGTCCTTGGTGACCTCCCATCACTGTGTTGTTTTTAGAAAGCAAATTGTTCAGAGTGATCTGGGGTGAATGCCACAGCTCATTTGACTTCCAACCACACTTTCCAGCTGAACATTTCTCCTGGCACTGACTTAATATTATCTCTATGGGATTGATGATTCATGATTTCTGTCCCTATTTTTTCTGTGGCAGCAGGAAAGCAGAAAGCAACAGGACTTGTACCAGTTATCTGTCAGCCTGGTCAGGGATTGGGAATAGGCAGCATATTCCTAAAAGCTGGTGGGTTTTTCCATATCTCAGCTAGAGGTTTGTAATTGCCTGACTGCATGTTTTTGGTCCCCTCCCAGGTAAATCCTGTCCTAGGTTAGTAAAAATGTCCTGGGATCTTCCTGGTTGGGAAATACCTTAAATATCATCTAGTTCCAACCCCAATGCCCAAGGAGAGCTTGAGATGGAAACGTGCTGTGGGATCTTTGTGGTGTCTGCAACTTCCTGATGTGGCAATGTGGAGAGAAACTGGGTCCAGGCTTGTCAGAGGTGTGCAGGAACTGGGCACAAGCTGGAACAAGGAGTACAGCAGGAGAGCAGCCTGGTCTCTGGAAGGTGTCCCTGCCTGTGGCAGGGGCCTGGGCTGAGATGGGCTTTAGGGTCCCCTTCCAGCCCAAACTCTTCTGGGGTTTTCTGACTGTGGGGAAAAAATGCACCTGAGGATGTTGAAACACTAGAAAAGAGTCTGGAGATACTGTGGGATTTATGTTCTGTGAGCTGTTGAGTCATGTGTAGTTTAGTTCTTATGTGGACCTCTAGAGGTACCTTCCCACTTAGATGACTCTGATTTCCATGGATTAAAGGCATTTTATCTGAGATATATTTGTGTTACAAATGAAATGTCAATTTCATCGGATTAATAATTTGCGCAAGCCAATTTATTAATATAAAAACAAATAAAATTTATTTCAATCAAATTGACAATCTTAATAAGCCACTATAAAGGAAAAACAGGGCCAAGCCCAGGTTCTTGACTCTGGGTGACACATACACAGCTCTGACCACCAGCAGTTCAGAGAGGTAAGTGCACACCTTTGAGGTGTTTGAGTCCAGTTTTTATACTGTTTTTCTTGCTCTTGGCTATGAAATCCATTGTCCTTTTCATTCTTGATGATACTCAGGTCCAGTGCTCAGTGGTCCATTTAGATGTTGATGTGTCCAAGGATTCTCTTTGTGCTCTGGTTGATGGTTTCCAGTAACTCATCCCAAGAAATCCTTATATGATTACAATGAGGTGTCTCGAGCAATAGGTCCACTCATCAGCAATGTCCAAGGAGCAGCAGATCCTATCTCTTACTTCTTTCAGATGGAAAAAGATTCTTGTTGGGTAAGGTGAAATCATGGGTCTGAGGTCATTTCCTGAGCTTGCCTGCACTTCTTATGTTAATTAGTACCTTCCTTGAGCAAGATGTCATGAGACTTGCCAAGGTGTACTCTGAACACAACTAAGTTTAAACATATATACAATTTACAAGATGTAGTTTACATTTTAGATCTCACATTAATAACTTATTCCATTTATAGTGTTTTAATTTCTTATGAATTTTGACCCATCTACAACATTTGGATATCTGATTAAGTGCAGCTTTTTGGGGCAGAGGGGAGAATCTGCTGCTGACACCCACCATTATCCCCAGAGTGGTGTGAGACTGGAATGGATGTGCAAGGTTTGCATGTTACACCCAGCTCCCAGAGAATGGAGACTGAAATAGTGCCAAGCATATGTTAATTTTCACTGAATATTAAATGAATGTGACAGTGTGTTTTAGTCATATGGCTCTGTGGAAACAGATGTACTTCCTCACTGGAGCAGTTTCTTTGGATTAAATGAACATTTGAGAGCTTTTTCTTTGGTGTTACCACTTGTCTTGGTGCTGTATGGCTTTGATTTGTGTGTATGATCTCAGTGCATGCAAAATAGGCACAGGAAATTATGCATAAACGCTTAAAACAGAAAAATTACATAGTTTGGCTGAGTTCTGAACCTCACAACAGTGAGTGCACAGTTATCACTAAGGATAATACTCAGAATCTTGTTACAATACTACCATGAGCCTTCAAAAAGTAATGAAGTTGATATTTTCCTTAAATATTCTAGCTATAGTCAAATATACTTGATGATTGAAATGTGCCCTTCCTTTTCATGAAGTTCTGGTGCAAAAGTGAAAAGAATTTATTACTTTAAATGTTAAGGTGTTTTTTTTTTAGTTTTGGAAGTTTTTATTACTGAGTCCATATCCTGACCAGGTGTTAATGCTGTAGCCTGCCCTGGGATTGTCATCAGTTGGCTTAGTCTGGATTGATGCACATTTTTATTTTGATCCTAGCTCAATTCCAAGAAATCCATGGAGCTGTAGCTCAGATGTGAGCCTACTGCATGGAAACTGGTGGGAGAGAGTCTCCAGTTGACTGCTGTGTTGATTACAGCCTTCTTGTTCCTTTTTGGTTGTGTTTGGGGTTTTTTTTTAAGTTGATCTCAAGCATTCCTCTCCTCTCCTCACCTCTCCTCATTTTTTAAAGCTTGATGAACACTTTCTCAGAACATTTCCATCAAATTAAGTGCATAAAAACCTGAGGTGCACAGTTTCTAGTCACTCAACACAGAGAAACTGAAAATTACATAATTTTTTTTTTTAGGGCTTTTACAGAAAGAATCTGCCAGTGTTCTGTTCCTACCTATTAATATTTCACACCAAAATGCACTTTTAAAGCTTTCTGGGCTGACATGCACATCAGAATGATTTCATTGTTCTTCAAATGCAATGCACTCTCACACTGAAAGGAAATACAAGTGTCTGCATTTAGGAATGTAAATTGTTAAAAAGGGTTTTAAATGCTTGTGGACAGCAGGATGGGTGATGAGAGAGGGTAGGACCACAGCTCCCTGCTTTGTTGTATCCCAGCTTTTCAAGGTCCCACAGCATTAGGTCTTCATCTCTGCAGGGTCACACTTAAATTTTCCAGACTTTTCTCTTTCAGTGAGGCTACTTTGACACGCAGACTAGTCAGAAATACTTCTAATAGATTTAAATTCCATTAAAAATCCCTTTTTGAAGAGTTCCAACTGCAGTAATTGCCACAATATATTGCCATTTTGCACCAGGTTGTGTTCTCTTCGGTGTGTCCTTCAGTGCATCGTTGTAGGCTTGATGGAGTAGTCTCTTACACCCTTAGGTAAATGGCTGAAAACTGCTTTCAGTAATTAATATTAAATTAAAAATCCCTGTCACTTGGGCAGCCAGGTGGAAATCTGCCATTCTCCAACACCTTCCATTCAATTTGAGTGAGAATCACTGGAGGTTCTCTGAACCTTTGTCTCCAGCAGCCCTTCCTGAAGGCAGGAAGGAAGGAGGAACCAGAAGGTGTGGCCTGAGCACAGAACCTGAGCACAGAAAAGTGCTCTTCAGGCTTTTCCAAGATGTTTGAAGACCCAAACCCCAAAGAAGTTGTGCTCTCTGTGCTTTTGTTGCCCAGCTTGTGTGTACCAGAAGTTCCCCCACCTGTGCTTCAGGAAGGACTCAGGTGTCCTTGGAATAGTCTCACTGACCCTTCTTGCAGTGAAGAAGACCTTCTGTGCTCCTCATTGTACTGTGAAATCCAACCCAAGACCTTCTGTGCTCCTCATTGTACTGTGAAATCCAACCCAAAACCTTCTGTGCTCCTCATTGCACTGTGAAATCCAACCCAAGACCTTCTGTGCTCCTCATTGTACTGTGAAATCCAACCCAAGACCTTCTGTGCTCCTCATTGTACTGTGAAATCCACCCCAAAATGAAGCCAACAAGCTGCCTGTGCTACTGAGGCAGACAATTCTCTGTATTCCTCCCCAGGTTTGTGGTGCTTCTGAGGATGAGAAGAGCTGGAGCCTTGCAGTTCCCATTTAGGGTGTTGTTATAGATGGGTCAAAATTCATAAGAAATTAAAACACTACAAATGTAATAAGTTATTTATGTGAGATCTAAAAATGTAAACTATATCCTGCAAATTGTATATATGTTTAAATTGTGTTCAGAGTACACCTTGGCAAGTCTCATGACATCTTGCTCAAGGAAGGTACTAATTAACATAAGAAGTGCAGGCAAGCTCAAGAGATGACCTCAGACCCATCAACCTCCTATGATTTCACTTTACCCAACAAAGATCTTTTTCCATCTGAAAGGAGTAAGAGATAGGATCTGCTGCTCCCTGGACATTGCTGATGAGTGGACCTATTACTCAAGATACCTCATTGTCATCCTACAAGGATTTCCTCGGAAAGATCATCATATGTTGGGATGAGTTACTGGAAACCATCAACCAGAGCACAAAGAGAATCCTTGGACACATCAACATCTAAATGGACCACTGAGCACTGAACCAGAGTATCATCAGGAGTGAAAAGGACAAAAGATTTCATAGCCAGGAGCAAGAAAAACAGTATAAAAACTGGACTCAAACACCTCAAAGGTGTGCACTTACCTCTCTGAACTGCTGGTGGTCAGACCTGTGTATGTGTCACCCAGAGTCAAGAACCTAGGCTTGGCCCTGTTTTCTTTTATAGTGGCTGATTTTGATTGTCCATTTGATTGAAATAAATTTTATTTGTTTTTATATTAATAATTTGGCTTGCACAAATTATTAATCCGATGAAATTGACATTTCATTTATAACCATGTGAATCCCAAATCCCAGCACAGAAAGGGTGGGGAGCCCCCCACAAGCTGTTAACCCTGTTCTAGGTGGGTTTCTGCAGCTTGGATAAAAAGGGCAGATGTGGGTTTCTGTGCAGGCAGTAAAGGGGTACAGAAGGCAGCCCGTGCACAGCAGGTGAAATTCAGTGTACAGCTGCATCAGTGCCTGCTCCCTGCTCAGAAACAGGAGCAGTGTTAGCAGCTTGCAGCCAAAGCAAGCGAAATCCAGAGGGATTTTGGGGCAGGAATGTTCTCTGTGAATCTCCGTGTAACTCTGTGTTTGAGCTGCTGTAATTAGCAAGTGCTCTGGCTGTTCTACGACAGAGGTTGACATTTTGTTCTCTCTGGCTATCCTTGGGGAGAGCTGAGAGGAGGGAATGGTGGTGATTAACACTCAACAGGGTAAGTATTTAAGGTTTTTTTGCCTGTTTGATCCATCATACTTTTAAACTGTTGGATTCTGTGGAGCCTAAGCTTTGAAACCCCACATTCACACCTCCAGTAAGACATTGCCTTGAAACAGTGGGATAATTACAGAGTCCCAGAATGGTTTGAGTTGGAAGGGACCTTAAAGATCATCTTGTTCCACCCTCTGCCGTGGGCAGGGACACCTTCCACTATCCCAGGTTGTTACAATGTGTGCTCAAAACTTAGCAAAATAAGATTTCATCCTTTTTAATGGTGATCTCAATGCTGTCATGAGAGTTTCCTTGGCATTAAAAACGTTGCTTGATGTGATGAACTAAGACTAACTTAGTTTTAAAAAGAACACCACCACCACCCCCAATAAACTCTACAGGAAAGTTAATGTATATTACACAGGGAGACAGTGATAGGACAGGGGGGAGTGGTTTTAAATTGAAAGAAGAAAAGTTTAGATGGGATATTGGGCAGGAATTGTTCCCTGGGAGGGTGGGCAGGCCCTGGCACAGGGTGCCCAGAGCAGCTGTGGCTGCCCCTGGATCCCTGGCAGTGCCCAAAGCCAGGCTGGAGCAGCCTGGGACAGTGGGAGGTGTCCCTGCTCATGGCAGGGCTGTGATGATTTGGGCTTTTAAATCCCTTTCAACCCAAACCATTCTGGAATTCTGTGATATTTCAGGATGTCCCAGGTGCATTGTCAGTTCTCCTTCACCCATAAGAAGCCCCTCTCGAGCTTTCACAGGTTCTGGGATGGAGAGTGATTTACTGCCAGCCACTGCATTAAATTCTGTTGTACCTTTTCTTTCACACAGTGGGGGCTGCAGGGCTCAAATCCCTGGAGCTCTTTCCTTTTAAAGGCACCACTTTCCTTAAATCTGCTCTCTGGCTTTATGCTTCTTTTAAAACAATCACAAGGCTTTTTCAGATGCCAAAGAATCTTTTTTCTTCACCATCTCTACACTGCTCTCAGTACAGTGGGAAATACTTTTGTATCTGTGTGAAATCCCACTTACTAGTAATACAAGTGCTTGCTGCATTTTGATTCCTGCCTAGATAAGAAGGATTTGGAGGCTGAGGATGTCAGCTTTTACTTCATTCACCAGAGAGACACGACATGGAGGAGCTCTTTGGCCAGGATCCACAACAACACCTTTTTGATTGTTCACAAATAGCTCTGTGTAGTCCAAAAGCAGAGTTACACAAGTCCTGTGAACTGGGAGAGACAGGAGGTGCTGTGCAGTTTGGCAAGTTTTCAGTGAAATCTCTGCTGGAGTCAGCCCTGATTTTGCTGGAATACAGTAAATATTAATGTATTCCTGTAGATTTGGAGTACCTGTGTGTGTATTCTCGGGCCAAGGATGCAGGAATGCTGCAAAGTGTGAATTATTGCCCATGGAGGTGCTCTTGTCTTTGGAAAATGTTGATCATCCTTACCCTAAAAACTTTCAGAGAGCATCTTTGACTTGAGATTGGGATGCCAAATTTCTTACTTGAGGAGCATGAAGCAGCTCCAAAAATCTTGTGTCAGTTCCCAGTTTGCTCTGCCTGAGAGGATCAGGCAGAAGGGTTGGCTCCCCAACTCTGCAGCTGAGAGTTTAAAAGCAATAATTGACAAGCTCCCCATTTATACACTGAGCAGTTACTTTTCTTGAGAGTTTCCAGGCAGGTTTCCCAGGGCAGTGATTAAGGGGCTGTCTGCAGGTATAAACTCATGGGGGTGAAGCTCCTGAGTGATAATTCAGGAAAATGCAGATGTGTGTATGCCAAAGTAATGTGAGATTTAAAATAATAAACCTGCCCTCCGTCCTGGAAGGAAAGATGACTCTGAGACTTAAAATCCTGCAATGATTTTGGTTTGAAGGGACCTCAAAGCTCAACTTTTCCACCCCCTTCCATGGCTTCCATGGGCAGGGACCTTTCCACTAGACCAGGTGCTCCAAGCCCCCTCCAACCTGCCCTAAATTGGGGGAAGAAGAGGCTGCAGAAGGTTCTCCAGCAGCCAATGGGACAGCAGTGCTTTCTGCAAGGAAGCACTGGGAGCAATCCATCTGTCCGAGGAGTCACTGAATAGCACAGCAATAGAAACTGGTTTTTACCTGAGGCAGAAGCTTTACGTTAGAGGCTGGAGAAAACCAGATTACTCCATGCTGAATGTCAAACAAAAAAATTAAGGAACAGTCTGATTTCTGCTGAGTAAAAACACTTGCAAAATCCTCTATTGCACTCAACAGTGCTTCAACAACCTCGTAGCAAATTAGATTAATAGGTGTTGATTTTACAACTTCTTCATTATCTTCTGCTACATTAAAATCTAATTATTTATCCCACAATCGTTTCCTTTTACTTCTGCCTTTTTACCGGTGCTGTTGGTGACACATTCGCGCTGTTATCTGTTCCTGCAGTCCGTGGGCAGCAGGTGGGACAGCATCTCTCACAAATAACCTGCAGCTGCTCTTGCCTGCTCCCTGCTGCAATTAAGCCTTCATTAGTAACTGGTGAATAACTCTGCTGTTCTTGCTGCTGGCCGGGAGCCCTCCCTCCCTTAAAAGGAAGGAATGACAGATAAAGGTGGGGCTTTGCCAGCTCAAGTATTTCAAAGCCTTCCTCTTGGAGTCATGATTGCAGAAGGAGTCCTGGGGCAGATTCTGGAGACTTTGGTAAGTCTTTGCTACTGATCAAATTTGATTTTTCTGCCCTTAAGAGAATATACTTTGAATTTGCTGGAATTGTGGGAGCGGGTGCAGATGAAGTTCGGCGACGTCCTCTGCTTTTGGGGAGGTTTCAGATAAAGCAAATTTCGGGAATTATTAATGCAAATAATGGTTATGTTTATCTGGAAGCTTCCTGAGACTTAAGCTGGTGTTGCTTTTCCAGTTGCAGGCAAGTTTCTAAAAGCCTCTTAATTTATCTCTTTAGAACTCGATTTTTTTTTTTTAAAGTCATCTCAAGCTGAAGTTTTCCTTGGATTATGCATAATCCTTGGATTGCTGTGGAAATTAGTCTAACACTATAGAGGATTATTTTAGAGTTTATCTAATGGTTATTTTCCTCAATATGTCTTGTTTTAACAAAGTTATGCTCCAATGCATTGAAGATCTATGTTTATTTTAATGGGTTGGAAATGCGATAGAAAAAGAACTGTTTGCCTGTTTCTTGAACTGCAGCCGTGTCACATCTTTTAAAATACGTATAATTGCTGTGTTACCTCCAGCACTCACGGAGCTAATGAGCGTTGCTCTCTGGTATCAGCTAAACACTGTGCTATCAATGAGGCTTTTCAGAATTTAAAATTAAAATGCCAGGTTTTCAGGGGGGTTCTTTGCACTCTTGCTAACTGTTACAGTTTGTTTGCTGCATGTTCGCTCTTATCAATTATTTACAAAAGCAGCAAGGCAAACTTGAAATCCTGTAGCATTTGGAATTAATAATTTAATGCCCTTGTTTCCTTTTAATCTTCTCTCTGTACAGTTATGTCCGTAGTCACTTTTCTGGTGTTAAACTTTATTAAACAAATCAACAATGCAAGTAAAACGGTCAATAAATAAGTTGCATAGATCCAGCCCTAAACGGAATTTCCCTCCATGGGGCTTTTATCTTGAATTACAGCTTTAAAACCATCTTTATACTGAACACTATTATATGAAATATTAAGAATTGCTTTCTGGGTTATTGGGAAATTAAGAAATACATCTCCCAGTGCAGAGCTGGCAGTGTCCTTAAACCTCAGGTTTCCATCTGTAACAGCTGCCAAGTCCCAGCTCCAAGGAGTTTCTTGCTGTCTGTGACTGTCAGGGTGGCTCTGTGATGTTTGCCAGTTTTGAGCTCCTCTGTATTTTGAGGACAGCTTCCCTCATTCCTCAGTGTCCTATTTGACAAACCTGCCCCATCAGAGAGAACCTTTTTGGAATAAATAATAAATACCCTTACCAATTGCTGTTGCTGACCAGATTTGGGTCCCTTATTCTCTGTCAGTCAGGTTTGCCTCCTCGGTCACTTTTGGACTGTCCCTGTTCCGTGCTGAAGGAGGAGGGAAGGAGGAGGAGGGCTCTTTCTGTTTTCCATCCCTTACCAGTGAGTAAGGGGGTAGTCCGTGGGTAACTCATGTAAGCACAGTTAACTATTAAGAGACAAAACTTAAGAAGCTGAATTTACATTTTGTCAAGATAGAGGGGACAGGAGGAGACAGCAAATGTTCATTCAGACAGCAAATGCTGATTACAAGACCTTGGAAGTAGGATTCGCCCTGATCTTGTTAAGATAAGAGGGACAAGGATCATCCCAAAAACTGCTGAATCGTTCCTCAAAAGACCACGCATGCCTCAGGGAGAAAGGTGAAAAGGGCACTATGAGGAAGACTGCTGATCTTCATCACAGAGACCCCCGAGGAAGAGGGGAAGCCTTCCTCAGTGCGACCACCAGGACACACAACACATGCCACACAACACATGCATGACCCGTATGCTAATGGCTTACAGGAAATTATTTGTATAACCACACCTGTCTCAAGGAATGTAATGAATATTCATAATTTAACCCATAAGTACTGTATTGTAGAAGGTACTGGTGTGTGTGTTTGGAGGAGCGATCCCCCACACACCCAGCATTGCTGAATAAAGCAAATACCCACTTCTCTGACTCTGTCACTGAAGTGACTCCTGGCCTGGCTTGGGGCGAATCACCAGTGACAGTGACACAGATCCTGGGCGTGCTGCAGAATTTGGGGGAAGTAGCCAAGGGCTTCTGTCATGCACAGTAAACAGCACTGAGTCAATCGTGCTCCCCCTCAACACAAAATGTTTTAGAAAGGATTTTTTAAATAACGATAACACATAAATATACATGTTTTTGTGGAAACTCGGCTTTTCATACTGCTTTGGGGGCTTGCTCCCATCACATTCCATCCTTCTGTTTACAGCAGCAGCTTCCCCCTGCCTGTGCCATTCCTGCTGTGTTGAGTGCCCCAAGGAAATGTTCTCACTCGCTGGTTCTTGGCTCTCGGGAGTTCTGTGTTTACAGGGTGGCACTTGAGTGTTGCTGTGCCCGGAGGGATGTTCTGTGCGCTGGCAGTGCCACCCCACAGGCAAACCCAGAGCACACAGCCAGGGAAAAGGCAGGGGAGAACACCGTGGTGGAAGCACAAGCAGGCTCTGAGCTCCCCGTGTTTGCTGGCTGACAGCTTTTCCTTCAGGAAAAGGCCTTTTCCAGTGTTATTTACAGAGTAACACGAAGGGAATCGAAATATTTTTATTAGAAAAAGTACAATTTAGTTCTGTGCTTTGCTGTGAGTGCAGTGCTGCTCCTTCAAAGCCAACGATTTCAGCACAGGGATCTGCTTTAGAGGGTGATTTAAATGTGTTTGCTTCCACAGGTCGCTCCCTAACTTTTGGATCCAATATCCCTTAAATCCACTGACTGTTCAGTTTTTGCACACGTTGACTGTGCTTGTTCCAGGAGTGCCAACAGTGATGGGGCTGCTCCTCTGGGGGCCTGCTGGGCCAACTGCTCTAGCACTGCAGTTTTTCCTCTGTGCCTGAAATGTTTCCTCTTAATATCCCCTTTAATTTGTAAATGCATTGGATTAAGGACTGTTTGTGTGTACAAGCACAGAACAGTCACATCCTGAGCTTGCTCATCAGAGACAAAAGAGTTAAGATGTGGGAATTAATTGAATGGGATGGCATAAAAGGTATGTTCCTTTCTCAGAGGATGTTGACTTGGAGTTCTTATGGAGAGGGGAAAGAAAAAAGAAAGTCTCTGTGGTATGAAATAACAGAAAAGATTTTTTTTTTCAGATTTTTTGATTCACATTTTAAGAATAATACCCTTCCTAATTCTTTATGTTGGCTTCAAATAACTACTTCTTTGCCTTCCTAGGACACAAAGTGTCCTTGCTGTTGTCTGCATCTCCCCCTCTGCCGTGCTTTTCCAGGTTTCCATGGGCAGCATGAGACACCGAAGAAATGGCAATTTTGAGAGTTCCAGGCTCCTGTATTCCAGCATGTCCCGCAGCATAGACGTGGCTTGCAGCGATGCTGTGAGTACCTGGGACATCCTGATGTCAGTCGGGGGCAGGATGATGGATTTGTCCTTTTCCCTTTATGGAGAAGGTTTTGTAACTGGTGACCCTCCAGCAGCAGCTGAGGTGGTGAAACTTTAGGGTGTGTTGTGTTCCTTTTGAACCCTGTAGCTCTTTATTGGGCTTTGTCATTTCTGGTTTTATTATTTTTTTTTTTTCATGTCAAGAGAAATTTGTCTGCATAAAGATCCCCCCCAAGCTCTTCTCTCTCTCAGCTCGATGGCCAGGGCAGACAGCATGTAGTTGTGTTAAACATCCTTTCAGCCTGCAGGATTTGCTGATCCCAGCAATGGCCTGGCAGATTCCCTGCTCCTGAGGGGCCTGCAGAAGACCTGATGGCCAATTTTAGGATTTTAGCAAGTACTTCCCCCTCCTTTTATTTTATTTTTTTTTTTTTTTTTGGTCATGCATGGTTGTGACTTCTACTGGTTGAATGCGTTCCCTTCTGTTTTCTTTGTTTTGGACATAATGCTTGTTATGTTTTTGCTACTTGGAATAACTTTTTCAACCACAAGTGTGGTGTCAAACGGGTGAGCTGAACTGGAGCTGCTTGTCTTCCCTTTGTGTCCCGAGGGAAATCTTGCCCTGCAAATCCAAGCCCTGCTTGAAAGCAAACAAAAAACTCCCCAACCTTTTATCAGCAAGTGAGAATTTCTCTTTGCTTTCTTAGCTCCAAGAGGCAGATTAGAGATGAATTTGCATTCCCCAAGTGTGAAAGCTTCTCCAGGGAGTTTCAAGGTTAATTTGAGAGTTAATGGTTAAACAAGCTGGAGAGACTTCCCATTCTGCTGAGCTCCCATAAAGGAGGACTTAAGTTGTTCTGGGCTCCTGCTGGGGTCTTTGTGTGTTGAATTAAAACAGCCCCTACCCTGAAGAACGTCTTTTTTTATTTTTTACCATTGGGAAGACTTTGCCATAGTGTTTTAAGCAGCATCTTTGTGTTCCAACTGACTGTGCTGTTACCGAGGTCTCTTCTGTTTTGTGACTTACCAGAAATAAATTTATGAAAATTCTTTTCCAGGATTTGGTCAACTTCATCCAAGAAAACTTTAAGAAGAGAGAATGTGTCTTTTTTACAAAAGACACCAAGTCAATGTAAGGAGATACTTTTCTCTTGTTTCTCAGGAATGAGGGGCTGGAAGATGAGGGTATTTCTGTCTGCAAAGGCAGGGAGCAAAGGGGGTTTGGGGTTTTTTTGTTCATAGCCCGGATCTAGCAGTGCAGTCTCACCTCAGTCTCCTTGTTTGAGTTACTCCACAAGTAACTTGATGCAAACCCAGGGATCTGATCTTCCAGCAGCTGTCACAGGGTTTAATACCAATTTCCCTCTTTGAAGCATAACTGTTGCAGTATATGGGTCCCTTTAAGGATGCAGCACTGGTGTTGGTGCATGACAAGGTGTGGATGTATCAGAGGTTTGCATGAGTTAAATTTTCCTTTTAAACCCAAATCACAAATTTCATGCACAAGCCTTTACAGAGGCACCAGGTTTAGCTCAAGCTGATGTTCTCAGGATGCAACTTCCTGAGGGTGCTCATCTGCCTCCTCTTGATGGCTGATATTTAACACCACTGCAGGTTGCTTGAGACAATTAAAATAAAGGAGGAAAATCCATTTTCAGGCACAGGTACCTGTACAGTGTTAGTTTGAGGACCATAACATTGCTTTGAGCTTTTGGAGTTTTTTTCAGTCTCAAGAGAAAAGTGATCAAACTAATACAGCTGCAGAAATCCTAATATTGAGCTCTCTGACCCCACTCTTCTCTGAGGCTGGGAGGAAAAATGCCTCGGAGAGAGGGAGGGAAATTAGTCTCATTTCAGAAAGTCTCCCTTAGGGTCCTCCTCTGCCACCAAAAATGGGATGTCTGGCAAAGCACCAACGAAGGATGGAGGAGCTGCTTCTCATCAGCTTCTCTTCCTGCAGGCCCACTGGGAAAGGGCTGCAGAACTTGCTGGGTTATTTTTGTCTAGATATTTTTAAGGTGAGCTGGCTTGATTTGCCAGAGTTACAGCAGAGTAGAAAAAACCTCTGTAGAGGAGAAAAGCAATTTACCCCTGCTCCTCATCCTCTGAGGAAGCAGGAATATGGGCCATGGAAAACACTTCCTGGGTGGTGCTGCAGCTTTTCCTAGGAAAAGAATTCTCCAAACCTTCCCAGCTGTGCTGCACAGCCCAGGTGCAGGCTGTTCCTGCCCTGCTGCAGTCAGTGCTGGTGAGGAGGTGCCTGCACACCTTGCCTTGCACCAGCTGGGGTGGGAAGGGTGTGGGAACAGAGCAAACTGCCTGCAAAACCTGCTCTGAGACCACAGGCCCCTTCCTTCTGGTAGGAGTGAATGTCTTGGGTGTGCTTAGACACCAGCCAGACCCTGAGTTTGAGGGAAAACAATGGCACTTAGCAATTAGGGAGTCAGAGATTCATTAATATTGGAGAGGACCTTTAAAATCAAGTCAGCCCAGCAGCATCACTAAAGCATGGCCTCAAGTGCCACATCCACATGATTTTGGAACATTTCCTGGGGTGATGACTCCACCACAACCCTGGGCAGGCTTTCCCAATGCCTCCCAACCCTTTCCATGAAATTTTCTATTTTCCTGCTATCCGATCTGAACCTCCCCAGGCCTTTTCCTCTTGTCCTGTCCCTTGTTACCCGGGAGAGGAGATGCAGTGAATTCATCCTGTGTGGTTGAGAGCACAAAAAGGGGAAGAAACCCCTCACACACCTCAGGTTAGCAGCAGATGAGGTCACTGGTGCCACGTTCTGGTTTGATGCCTCCATTTCAGGGCTGAGTTGTAGAGTGTGGCATTGCAGCACTGGTGACCCTTTGTCACTCAGGTAGGGCCCACCCAGCAGTGCCAGCTCCCCCCTCAGCACAGCCTGGTTCCCGAGCTGGGCTCTGCTTCCCACTGCTGGGCAGAGGCAGGGTGTGGGGCAGGCAGCAGGGTGTGGGGCAGGCAGCAGGGTGTGGGGCAGGGAGCAGGGTACGGGGCAGGCAGCAGGGTACGGGGCAGGCAGCAGGGGATGGGGCAGGAAGGCAGGGGATAGGGCAGGGAGCAGGGTATGGGGCAGGGAGCAGGGTATGGGGCAGGCAGCAGGGTATGGGGCAGGCAGCAGGGTATGGGGCAGGCAGCAGGGTGTGGGGCAGGGAGCGGGGTGTGGGGCAGGCAGCAGGGTGTGGGGCAGGGAGCAGGGT
>JACBWW010000047.1:5004992-5127976 GCA_020086605.1 Lanius collurio
GTGTGGGGCAGGAAGCAGGGTACGGGGCAGGAAGCAGGGTATGGGGCAGGCAGCAGGGGATGGGGCAGGCAGCAGGGGATGGGGCAGGAAGCAGGATTAGGTGCTGCTCTGCTTTGTCAGGTGGCAAATCCCAGCAGAGTCCCCGACACAGCCGGTTCTGCAGCTCCATCTGCTGCTTTCCTTGCTGTCAGAGCTCTGTTTTCTGTGCTCAGGATTCCTCAGGGGTCTCATGGTTATTCACTCTTCTTCCAGGGGTAACTTGTGTAAATGTGGATACCCTGAAAATCAGCACATAGAGGGCACTCAGGTTAACACCACTGAAAAATGGAACTACAAGAAGCACACGAGGGAGCTTCCTACGGATGCCTTTGGGGACATTCAGTTTGAAAACCTGGGAAAAAGAGGAAAGGTGAGTGGTTTTATTAAGGAAATGCACGAGGCCCCTGTTGGGTACCAGTGGGAGCTCCTCAGAAGCAGGGAAGGTGAGAGGTATTTTATTCTACTGGCAGGCAGGAGTTAGGCTGCAAGGGACACGAGCTTGTTTCTCACGTTCTGAAAATGGGTGACAAAGGTGAATTTCTTGTGTTACTTGCTGGTTTGGCTGGTGATGGGAGTGAAAAGAGGCTGGCTGTTTGCAGGCATGGCAGGAGGATGGGTGATGAGGGGGATATTCAGTATTATTTTATATCCGTGTGGCCTGGATTGCTCAGGCCTATAACCAGTTGAATATTGAGTATTTCCCAGGGTGCAGATGCAACAATGACAATAAATTCTGGAGGGATGTAAGATATCTGTGGAACTTGCAAAGTTTTATTCCATTTGTTGTTTTTTTTCCCTCGTGTTTTTGCTTGGAGTGGGGACAGTGGAGGTGTGGGAAGAAGAAAATAGCTGCTGTTGCTGTTTTTGATGATGTGTACTGATGCTTGTGAGGAGTCACATGTGGCTGAGCTCATCTGCCTCCTCTCAATGGCTGATACTTAACACTAGTGGAGGTTGCTTCAGACAAGCAAAATAAATGAGGAAAATTGGAGCCTGCTATGTAAATTAATTTGGTTTGTCTTATGCAGAGTAGCAGAAATGAAGCATTTCAGTGGGAAATGAGACTGAAAGTTTCAAATCATGCTTCACATATTTCCTGATAAGCACAGTTCAGCTTTGTCCTACTTTGGTGTAACTTCACTGGAACGGGAAGTGCTTTGCTCTGTTGTAATAATTCAGGCTTCTCAAAGGTTAAATGTTCTATCCTTAGGTTGTGTCTTCCCCACTTCCAGCTTTGGAAATCAGTTCACGTGCCCACAGTTGTTTCATGAGGACTCTCAAGGCCACTGTGCATATTTCAGAGCATCCTTTGTTCAAACACTGCATGTAGGTCTCCCTGTCCATCCCATGAGCACGTTGGCTGCAGTCACATCTCTGCTCCCTGTTCTCATTCCCTACACAGCAAGGCACCTGCTGCTCCTGAAGGTTGCCAAGTATTTTCTGTTGGCTCACGTGCAGCATGGAAGGCTTCAAACTCAGGGTGACCTAAGAATTGCTGACAGTTATCAGTGAGGGATGGAAAGTTTTACACTTTGTGCTTTTTAGGACAGATGAGTTCTAAGAAGTTCTGAGCAGAAATGAGATGTGAACAGACCCATAAATAAGTTAGAGGACAGGCAGGAAGAGCTAGTGGTGCATAAACCTGGAGATGACATGGCTCCAGGGAGAGCTCAGAGCCCCTTGCAGGGCCTGAAGGGGCTCCAGGAGAGCTGGAGAGGGACTGGGGACAAGGCATGGAGGGACAGGACACAGGGAATGGCTTCCCAGTGCCAGAGGGCAGGGCTGGATGGGATCTTGGGCAGGAATTCTCCCCTGGCAGGGTGGGCAGGCCCTGGCACAGGGTGCCCAGAGCAGCTGGGGCTGCCCCTGGATCCCTGGCAGTGCCCAAGGCCACGCTGGACACTGGGGCTGGGAGAAGCCTGGGACAGTGGGAGGTGTCCCTGCCCATGGCAGGGGATTGGGAATGGGATGGGCTTTAAGTTCCCTCCCAACCCAAGCTGCTCTGGGATTCTATAAAATCTCACTCCAAGTCCAGTTTGGAGCTCTTTGTTTCTGCTGTGCTGTTCAGACCCTGTCACACCCCCGAGCATCTCAGTCGCTGCATTTTATGCTCTGTGAGCCCAAAGAGGTGTCTCTGTATCCCGGCCGGGGTCTGGGAGCAGCATCCGGCTGCACCAGGAGATGGCACCCTTGTACTGGGGAGGAGGGAGGCGGCTCAGCCCGGAGTTCTCTCGCTGCGGTGGAGCTGGCAGGGTCTGCTGTGGGCAGGGCTCGCCAGGTGGCTTTCCTGGTGGCCTCCCTCTCGTATGGGAGCCTTTCCTGAAAAACTGAAGCTTCTTAGGGCAGGAGCCGTGGGAGTCCCTTGGCTCTCCTGTGTAGCTGCTGGAGCCTGCTCAGCATCCTCTGGGATGCCCAAAATGCCTTGGCTCCTTCTGGGGGCCTGTCTTGGAACACACGGAGGTTTTCATTCAAGTTCAGTGTCTGTCAAGGTGGGGATGCTTGTTCCTTAAACCAGTCCTTTGCTTTTGCTCTCCTGCAAATACTGGACAATCAATACAAAGTCCTTTGTGATTCATGTCCAAGCTACTGCTTTTCATCCCCTCATTTGGGTCGTGCAGCCATCCTTAAGTACCTCATGCCAGCCATCCTTAAGTACCTCATGCCAGTGATGAAACTGCTAAGAGGCTTCTGAATAGCAAAGCAAGACAAGACCAGAGAGTCTTTACATAAATGTAGACATACTGAGTCCACCTGAAGCCAGATTTTCTCTGTTCAGTGCTTTCTGGCACATCAGTCATCTTTGTTACGTATTTGATGTATTTGTTTTGTGTCACACTTGAAGCCCTGGAGTGGGTATGTGTTGTGATAGGGACACCACGCACATGGAGCCTGGAGTTTGAGTAGTATAATCAAAATACAACTGTCATTATTATTAGTTCACTGCAATGATGCTGCCACTGATTCATAATCTAAGCTTTAAGTAGCACTGCTAGAGTTGAAATTGTTCCAGTGGTGGTGTGTTCATCCTCACAGAGCTCCTCTGAGGCCCAAGGTCACTGCTCTTGCCTTCTCTAAAGGTGGGTGGGGTAGCTGGTATAGGAGGAGGATAAAGGTGCTTCAGAGGAAGAGACAAGAATATCATCACTTTACCTTTCATCTGCTGCCTGCTGAAACGAGGCTGTGCAGCAGAGAAGAAAATGCAATCCCTGGGTTGTTCCCAGCCACGTCGATTGATCTCCTGCCATATTTGTTCTCCTGTTTTCTCTCCCCCAAGTACATCCGCCTGTCGTGTGACACAGACTCAGAAACGCTCTACGATCTCATGACCCAGCACTGGCACCTGAAGACCCCAAACCTCGTCATCTCCGTCACCGGCGGCGCCAAGAACTTCGCGCTCAAGCCCCGCATGCGCAAGATCTTCAGCAGGCTGATCTACATCGCCCAGTCCAAGGGTAAGCAGCTGCCTCTGTGCCTCTCTTACTTCATTGCTGCCCAACAGGGCTGCAGAGGTCGCAGCTCAAAGGGTCAGTGGGAAGCAGTGGTCAGTTGGCTTCTGCCTGACTGCTGCACTTGGGACACGTGTGGCATAAATGGTTTGGAAATAACGGGATTGAGAGCCAGGGGATGCATGGGGTAAGTGAGTTGTGTAGCATCTCTTTTGTGTTTAATTGAAGAGTAAACTCCTGAGGTCACAAAAGGGGTTTGGGTTGTGTCTTTGGTGCCCTGGAGGGTGGGGGTGTGGCTGTGTTCCCTCAGGTGAGTGGGTGTTGTTCCAGGAGCCTGGATTTTCACCGGGGGAACGCACTACGGGCTGATGAAGTACATTGGGGAAGTGGTCAGAGACAACACCATCAGTCGCAGCTCCGAGGAGAACGTGGTGGCCATTGGCATCGCGGCCTGGGGCATGATCTCCAACCGGGAGAGCCTCATCCGCACGGCCGACAGCGACGTAAGGAGCGCGGCATCAGGGGGGTTGGAAAACCTTAATGAGCTCAAGGAGAAGGCTGAAAAACTTCTGAGACCATCAAGTCTGTCTGTGGGCCCAGCACTACCACCACAGTCACCATTAAACCCTGTCTTCAAGTGCCACGTGCATGGGTTGGGGTGGAAAGAGGAGGCTTGGCCTCAAAACATCAGGAGCTCTTCCCAGGATAGGAGGGAAATAAAATGTTCTGATGCCCAAGGTAGTCTCCCATCAGGCCTGGTGAGGAGGATTTCAGCTGTGCCAGATTTTGGGGTGTCTGTGTGGGAGTTCAGCTGCCCTAACCCTGTGTCTGGCATTGCTTTAGGGAATAACCACTGCTCCCATGGTTATTCTAGCTCTGAAATCCCCACGCACTCCCCCACAGTAGGGATTCCTGTGAGCAGGTACAATGTGATATTCCTGAGTAAGACACGTTGTACCTGCTGCTGGTACTGCCCTCCTACCTGTCAGCTACACTGGGGTAGCTCCCCTTGTGTCTCATCCACTAAACACGATAGAATGTCTAAAGAATGGTCCCACCACATAAATGATGTGGGTGTGTCCTTGAATCTCTGTCCAAGGCTGTGCTCCTGCTCCTAGGGGAACTACCTGGCCCACTACATCATGGATGACCTGAAGAGAGACCCCCTGTACTGCCTGGATAACAACCACACCCATCTCCTGCTGGTTGATAATGGCACCCACGGGCACCCCACGACAGAGGCCAAAGTGCGGACCCAGCTGGAGAAGTACATCTCGGAGCGGGTCATCCCAGGTATCCTCCTCCTCCTCCTCCTCCTGTCTCTGCAGGCTTTGGGGCTGATCCACACAGAGTTCCTTGCTGGGGAGGATGAAATAAGGAAACCTTATAAATATGACTGCTTGGCAAAAGATTCTGGAAATATAAAATCTGTAAGTGAAATAGAAATGAAAGCTGGCTTTGAGATATGAGATACCAAGCTGTGAGTTACTGTACAACCAAAAAACAAAGAGCTAGCCAGCTGAAGGAGAATCCCTCTGCATTGAACAATGGCTTTAGCAAAGAAGATGCTTCAGCAAACAGAAAAGTCCAAGAGTCAGAAAAACCCTGCCAGCATGGCAGGGAAGAAAAAAGTAGTTTTAGAAAATAGTTTTTAAGAGTTAAAATGTAACACAGTATGGTAATGCAATAGTTTTGATAGGTTGTATGTAAATTCTATAAGGACTTCTGTCTTCTACTGATTGGATGTTGTACTATTACCATATTCAGTATAAGAAGAGATAGAATATCATGGAACCAGACTTTTAGGTCTCTTAAGCTCCCTACTCTTCCCTCTTACCCCGATGCTCTCTCGCTCTCTCTGGGGATGCTCTGAGCTGTGGCTGGCAGCTTAGGCAGAGCTCCTGCACCCACAACCCTTGCAAATAAACTGCACATTTCAGGAGCTGCCCTGAACTGTAGAAATCATCCCTGAACCGACTGAGTACCGCACACCCCATATATTTTTCTACAGTTCCTCACAATAAAAAAGAAGGTGCAGCATCCTGAGGCTGTGGGCTGGAGGGAGTCTGTGTGTTCACTGCATTGCAGCTGGAGCTCTTTCAGGAGCAACCTCTGCCTTCTCCAGAGCAACACCTCCCTTCCTCTTCCTTCCTGTACATCCTCATGTCACAGCAAAGGCTTCACTTCAGCCACACAGCCCTTCCCTCCCTCCCTGTGGAAGCTGACCCTTCTCTACACATTCCCACCTGGCCCTGAATTCCAGGAAGCTGAAGCACAACTAGGCAGGAGCTGAAATTAGGCTTTTCGAAAATATTTATGAGGGTGATTGAGCCATCTGCAACCTGCTGCTAAATAATTTCTCTTTCGCCCACTTCTTTACCAAAGTGGGAAAAAAATGAAAATTTAAAGGCCTTAGTAGGAAATTCTTTAAAAGCTTTTGGGGGTAGTGTTGTTTGTGTTTGGGTTTTTTTGGAATGTCTCTCAAACACTGGCTCCCAGAGTTACAGAATTCTTACCTTTCTTTTACAATTGAAAATGTGAGCTCAGAGGTTCTGTGTCTTGAAATTGGGCTAAGAACTTTTTACTGAGACTTAAAGTGGTCAAAGCAGTGGATCAATACAATAGAATTACAGTGTAAGGACTTTAGAGATAGCAAATATTAGGATTTCTAGAAGGGAAAAGCTTCTGTTGGAGAAGGCTGTCTGAAGTCAGCTATGCAAAATGTTGAGCAAAACTGAGTTTTTGTTAAAAACAGCTATTAGGAACTCTGGCAAAAAAATCCAGCAAAATGTTATTTGTATGAGTGGCTTGGAAATTCCTTCATTGTACTCAGGAAAAATAAGTTGTTTGAATTGCATTAATTGATTTAATCTTTTTTCCTTCTGGTTTTTAATTTTTTTTTGCATATTTCACAGAATCTAATTACGGTGGAAAGATCCCAATTGTGTGTTTTGCCCAAGGTGGAGGGAAAGAGACTTTGAAAGTAAGTTTATTTCTTTTATTTATTTCCAGGAATGGCTGTAGGGACATTGCTCTAATATTGAAGACTGATTACTCAACGAGAAACTTCATCAAGTTGACAGTGCTGTTATTTACTGAAGCTTGACCAACACTTGGTACAGAAGGACCTTATTTGCTAATTAGGCTGATGAAGTTTGTTTCAGTTAAAATTACTCTGCAAAGTTTCTGCCTTGGGCTGACATCCTGGAAAACTGCTGGCTGGGACACTTCAGTTGTCTCAGTTCTTCCACATCACAGAATGTGAAGGGACATTAAAGCCCACCCAGTGCCACCCCTGCCCTGGCAGGGACACCTCCCACTGTCCCAGGCTGCTCCCAGCCCCAATGTCCAGCCTTGGGCACTGCCAGGGATGCAGGGGCAGCCACAGCTGCTCTGGGCACCCTGTGCCAGGGCCTGCCCACCCTCAGAGTCAATCATTTCTTCCTCATGTGAATATAAATCCCTCCTCTTGTGATTTTAAACCGTCCCCTCTTTCCCCATCGCTGTCTGCCCCAGTGAAAGGCTGCTCTCCTGAGCTCTTAGAAGCCCCTTTAAGTACTGAAAGGCCCCATTTTACATCTAGGTTAGATGTTGGCAGCTGAGCAGGGCAGGAGGGCTCTGCTGCCTCTGACCCTGCCAAGCCTGTGTGGGGAAGGAACAGGCATTGTCTTCAAACAGATGACAGGAGGAGGAGGAGGAGCAGAACCAAGAGGTTTCTTGAATCAGGAAGTCTAAGGGACACTTGGGGAAAGGGGAGATGGCTTCTAAATCTGTCTCAGTGTTAAAAATCCCCACCCACCTTGCCAGAGTGAAGATGAGTGGCCTGAGGGAGCAAAAGGGACCTGACTGCAGGGATTTCAAAGCTGAGGGGATGTGGAGTTGGGCTGTGTGGGGAGGGAGCAGTAACAGTGAGGATGAGCTCTGACCAGCTGCAGGAAGAGGGGATTTGTTTCAGCCTGTACTAAAGACCTGGGGAAGGGGCTGGATTTTGCAAGAGAGGAGGATGCAGCAAAAATGAAACAGCATGATGTTGATGATCCTTTTGTTTTTAGCTCTTACCTTGGTACTTCCTGTTCTGACTGGAGCTGTGCTGTTACTGTCAAGGTTAATCAAACTATTTTGCTTGTCAGGAGGATAAACAATGTGAATTCCCAGCAGGGTCTCTGCTACCACTTCATTGCCAGTGGTAATCAATGGCTCTGAACCACTGTGTGAAATTCCAGGTCATTATCCCAGCTTCCCTGTACGTTTTCCTGGGGGTTTTGTTCCCTTCATGTGAGGAATTTTATCTTTGCCCATAGGTAAATTGCAGGTGAATACAGATGCAGTGTTAATCAGAGATCCTGAGATGACATGAAGCATCCATTCAGGTTTTGGGGTAAAGCTGTGCTCAGAGGGTTGTGTTGACCATGTCCATCTCCTTTTGGCTCCAAATTGCTGATGTTTGAGAGAGGATTTGGCCATCACTGAAGGAGCTGGCTTCTGCCAGGTGCTGTAGCTGGGCAGACTTATGATTACACATTTTTTGAAGAGACCTCAAAGCCACTGTTAAGTAGTGATACAGAGCACAGACTTAGTGGCTGCCTGATCAGAATGAGTAAAAAGCCTTGTTAAATCAAATGCATAATTGCTGGTAAGAGGTTCCTCTGGGAAGTACCTGGATGATGGTTCAATTAAGGGTTCCTGCCACCCTCTTGGTTGTTTTGTAGCATCATAGTAACAGTGAAGTTGGAAAAGACCTCTTAAAATCACCAGGTCCCATAGTGTAGCCACCATCATCATGTTCACCCCTGAACCATGTCCTCAGGTGCTGCATCCACACATTTTTTTGAACACTTCAGGGATAGTGACTTCCCTAAGCATTTTGTTCCAGTCCTTGGCAACCCTTTCTGTGGAGAATTTTAAGTGATATCCAACCTAAACCTCCCCTGGTGCAACTTGAGGCTGTTTTCTCTTGTGCTGAGTTTTTATTTCTCAGTGTTTTAAGTGCACTCAGCTATTCATGCCTGCTCTCCTGCTCAATTGTAGGTGAAGCCATTGTTGCAAGGAATAAATTGGGTCTCTGACCAGCCCAAATGACCCAGCAGACTCCATGCTGTGGATGTCTGTCCTTGCCATGCCTTGGTTGTAGCAGTGCTGGCCAGGAAAGGCTCCCTCTTTCTCAGCCTCTGTGAGTGGTGTGTGTTGACAAGAATCAGCTTCAGCAGAGGAGAAGTAAAACTGGTCCAAGCTTCTGTTTTGAATTCCCTGTGGTGTAAAACATGCACTTTAGCTGAACCCTTCTTTAGAAAACCACTTTCATCTAGCTGATAAGAAAACCTCCTTGCTTATGTCACAGACCTGCTCTCCAGCTGACAGGAGGAATGTGCACACGGTTTTGATGACTCCACAAGTTGATTTTTTTCTTTTTATTCTCCAGAAACTCTCTTAACTAAGAGATGTTCTGTCTTTCCTGTGCTTGATGATAACTTGCATCGACTCCCTTTGTACAATTTGCTGGTAGTTTATATTCTTGTGACTGTTCTCAGTGTAATGATGCAAATGAAATCAGTGTTTCCTATTGTGGTCTTTGCACCAGGAGGGCTAATGGTCCTTCCAGCATGATTTCAGCAGCTTTTTGTCTTGCTGGTAATCCATGTACAATGTTCCTGTGTGAGAAATCATGTACTTGACTACTTGGAGGCTTTCAGTAACCTTTGAGTTTGATGTTCTTGGGATGCTACAGAAGTGATCTCTCCTGTGAAATGCTGCTGCTTCTGCCTCCAGCAGATAAATCCCGAGCCCTGGGTCTTGGCTGAGCAATGCTGTGCCATAAAGCAGCAGTGACTGTAGCTGGGCAGTGCTGCTGTGTGACCTGAATGCCATTTCCACTTGGCACTTGTCCTGATCTGCTGATCCACTCTAACACTGAGCAGCCTGGCCTGCTGGAAGGGGGTGGGATGGGATGAGCTTCAAGGTCCCTCCCAATGCAAACTGTTCTGATTTGGCTGATGGTGATTTCTGACCCTCAGTCTCTGTGGGGCTCTCCACAGCCCTCTCTCATTGGGTGCCTGGTGCTTTAAAGGGCAGTCACTGGTAATGTATCAGTGGATAATAATAAAAATCTGTTGTGGACTCTGGGTTCCTGTTGCTCTCTAGGCTTCCTTACTCAATAACAGGCTCTAATAACAGTCATGCCTCAGGTGACCTCCTCTCCCTCTGCCTCCCTAGTCCATCAACGTGGCCATCAAGAGCAAGATCCCCTGTGTGGTGGTGGAAGGCTCTGGCCGCATTGCTGACGTCATTGCGAGCCTGATGGAGGCAGAAGGCACTCTTGCTTCATCTTGTGTCAAGGAGAGCCTCCTCAGGTTCCTGCCTCGCACCATTTCCAGGCTCTCCGAAGAGGAGACTGAGAACTGGATCAAGTGGGTGAGTGTGGGGTGCTGTGGGAGCTGAAGGTGGGAGGTGGGAGCAGCTGGTGACTTCAAGTCAGGGGTGTTGGTGTCTGGTGATACCTACAGGGTGTGCAGGGCTGTTTGGCCCTGTTAGACCTGTGCAGATTTAAAGAAGGGAAATTCTGAATCTCCAGGGATTGGAACAAAAGCAGTGGGGTTGCTGCAATCAAATCAGCACATCTGGTCACAGGAAAAAGGATCTTTTCCTTGTGGAGTGTGGAGCTGCTGAAGGCAGTGTGGCCACACTTTGGAGTGTACCTCCTCCTGCATCAGAAACGGCCAAGATTATTTCTCTTCTATGTGCTAAAGTGGCACTAACTTTATAAAACTTCTTAATGTGAGGAATTACCTCTATTTTTGACAAAGCACAAGGAGACAGAGACTGTTCTCTATTTAATAAACTGCTTGGCATAAGTTGAGACTTGTGCTGTCACAGTCTTTTCCACTTTAGGAGTAGCTTCTAATTACTGAGATTATATCTTTTTGTTAATGATGATCTACATAGGGGAATCACAGTTATTTGCTGTATGTTCAAAGGATAATTAATGTTGTCCTTTGGTGACTTTAAAATCAAGCTCATTATCTGCTTCTATTTGGGCTTGTTTAAATTTGTTAAAACCCAAGACTGATGAGAAGCAGCTTTGCTACGATGTGGTGGCAAATTTCTTTTTAAAAGGCTCTAGGAGAACTCCTGCTAAACAGCCTTGATTGCTTTGAAATGGAACTTTTCCTTTTTGTAGATCAAAGAAGTCCTGGAGAGCCCTCATTTACTGACAGTGATCAAGATAGAAGAAGCTGGAGATGAAATTGTGAGCAATGCCATTTCCTTTGCCCTGTACAAAGGCAAGTAATTGTTTTTCTGGGTTTGTNCAGGCTGTGGTCAGAGCAGTGGGGGGATGCTGGGGGAGTCAGAAGGGCAGTGGGGGTGTGGGTTTGGTGCAGTGCTGCTTTCTGACTCTCCTGTAAGGCCTGAGTCGCCTCACAAGCGTTTTGGGCAATCTGCTGCATCATCCCCCCCCTGCAGTAATGTTTTTTACATGAGCTCAGATGACCTTTCTGATGTTGATGTTACTGTGGTCTTTCCTCCTTTTAGTAGTCAAGGTGGAACCTTGTTTATGGCAACTTGACTTGCTAAGAAAATTGGGGGGGGAAGTAAAAGATTTTTTTTTTGCCATGAAAACACTAATGGAGTGTTTGTTTCTGCTGATTTAGGTTCTGGTGTCTCTGGACCTGTCCTTGCACATCCTGTGTATACCCAGCAAAAGTCCTGGGGGAAAGCCTTAGGGATAGAAACCTTATTTTCCTAACAATGTCCCTTTTTTCACTACCCTGAGCAGATAGAGCTGCTGCAATTCCCATCAGTAACTGGTGGCCAGACTCAGTTTGACAGTGGAGGCAGCTAAAACAGACTTTATTGAAGATTTAAAGTTCTCTAGCCAGTGTTCTGGCTGCAAAGCTGTTGTCCTGAGGAGGAGAAATGGAGCAGAATGCAGAGCAGCATCCCAATCCTCCAAACTTCTCAGGGAAATTCCTCCCTGGCTTCCCCTGGGATAGACCATGTATTCATTGTTCTATCTCTGCATCAAAATTGTATCTGTGCCCTTTATATTTAAAGGGAAAATAAAAGAGAAGGGTATCTCAGATTTTGTTTTCACATCCAAGGCTAAGTAAGAGTAGCTTGCCTGGGGTCCCCCTGTAGCTGCTGCAGTTGAATAACCAGTTCTGGGGAGAAGGCAGCCCTTGGTGTGGGGCAGTCTGTGACCTGTAAGCCTCTGGCTCAGCCCTGTTTTCAGCTCTGATGGCCCTAGGGAGCTGTAAGTAGCTGGAGCTGCTCTCAGTCTCAGTTAGAGCTGTTGTGGCCATAGTGAAATCGGAGAGGCCTTTTCCCTGCTGTCTCCTTAGCCACATGGAGGTAGCCTCCAGCCAGGTGAGTGGGTAGACTGGTGGGGTGTGAAGGAAAGCCCTGTTTTCTCCAGAGGAGAAGGAATCTGGGCAGAACCTCTGTGCACTTTAACTCTGAGCAGTGGGAACTGCTTGGCATTTGGAGGGCTGAGCTGCACCTCAGTCCCAGATGTTTGCTCTAGGGAGCTCCTGGGCAGAGACAGCACCTAGGAGAGAACTCCCCTTGATTTCTGTTTCCTGTAGAAATACTAAGGGCAGAATTATCTTCCTTGGCTATGCCAGTTAGAGATTCACCAGGCAGTACTCCCTGCAGCTTTGATTATTCCAATGAATATTGAAATTAAAAATAATTATGAGTGGGGACACAGTTTATTTCTCCAGGCCTGGCAGAGGTTTCTCCTGATTAATGAGTCTCCTTGTTCTTATGAGTCACCTCTGAATTGACTCCAGAAGGTGGTTCTTGCACAGACTTTGGATCCAGGCTGCTGGGCCAGTCAATCTGGGAATGAGCAGAGATCCTCCCTAGACCTGCAGTTCAGAAATGGAGAGCTATGTAATGAGAAGAATGAACAATATCTGCATCTTGGATCCCAAAGCATGTTCCTGTAGCTGGGGCAGGTTAGGGAATGAGCTCTGTGGAGGAGGAGAAGCCAGGATGTGTCAGCTGCCCTTAAACTGTGACCCCTATCTCCCTGCTGTGTTTCATGGGTCACACCAAGACCCCAGAAAGCAAGTTACCAGTAACTTGTGGCATTGCTGGATACATTAAACCCCTCTTTGTGGGGAAATTGAAAGCCATCTGAACTCTGGTGTACCTCTTGTGTGACAAAAAGTGAATTGGGCAAGGAAACTGTGCTGTGTGGGGGTTACTTTCTGTTCTTTTTCCTTCCCAGTGGTACATGAACGGCAGCAAGTATTTCTCAGACCTGTGGAATGTTATGGATACCCTTGCAATCTTCTACTTCATAGCTGGGATTGTGTTCAGGTGAGTAGGACCTTTTCTTGTGTCCATGTTATGGCTTCTCTTCCTTGGGGGGTTTTGACTACAACCTGTAATGAAATTTTGGGGAAGCAATGTGTTCATGAAATTCCCTGTCCTTTACAAAGGTCCCAAATATTGCCAAGTGTTGGCTTAAAAAAGGTCAGGAGATCTTTAGGGTTTTTTCCTGCTCCTGTTACTGACTATTTAGGATGACCATCTGGGCTCTGTGTTGTATTTAAGGGGACTGTGCCTGCCCCTACAGCAGCCTAACAATGCCATTCTCTCCCAGAAGCTGTTTTACATGATGGGCTGAGTTAGGCAGTGAAATGATGGGAATGCATTGTCCAAAGCAGTTGTGGAGTCAGCTGCAACTCAGTCCTTGTTGCACTCTGGTGCTTGTGGGGGCTGTGGGAGTAGCTCCAGGTACAAATTCCTTTGCTGTTTATAGCTTTAAGGGTAAGAGAAAATGCAGGGACGATGCTTGTGAGGAGGCAGGGGTGTAAACAAGGTGTGCATTAACCATTTCTGTCACTAGATGGGGGAGGGCAGGGGGCCTGGGAGAGCTGTGCTCTGCTTTCCAGTTACTCACTTTCCACTCCCCATTTCAATGTTTCACTGTGTTTTCATCTGATTTCTGCATGATTCACCCATGGCTTCTCTTTGTTTTCTTTTACTGTCTCCGTCAGGCTTCACTCTGATGAAAGCTCTTGGTATTCTGGGAGAGTCATTTTCTGTTTGGACTACATAGTTTTTACCCTGAGGCTCATCCATATTTTCACAGTTAGCAGGAATCTAGGACCCAAAATTATTATGCTGCAGAGGATGGTAAGATTCTGGCAGCTGTTCAAGAGTGTCTAAATAAATGATGTGACACTTTTTTTCCCCCTCTTTCCTTAAGAGTGAAATCAGCACATTCTGATGATGGCAGCAAGTTAAATCTGCTAAACAGGATGAATTAAGATTTAAATGGGACCTGATTAAGAGCAGGGCATTTTTCTGTGCCAAGGGAAAGAATAAGGGTCAGGCTGAAGAACAGAAGAGGAAATTTGCTTCCTAATAGCTTTTGTCTTCCATGTCTCCAACGTTTCAGTGGTATTTCTGTTGCTCACATGAGTGTTCCCCTAACAAGATAGTGATGATAGATGGTACAGGAGAAGGGTTTTGGTCCTCCACTGCATCCATCACACAAGGACCTGAGGAAGAGGGTGGTGAGAAGCCTCTCATACAGTGCTAGAAATTAATGAAACTATTGGCCAGAGTGTCTGGGCTGTAAATGCTGGTTGGAAGCCATCCAGAGTGGCATTTCCAGAAGTTTTCACCTTATACCTGGCTGCAGGGGCTGGTTCTGGCTTTTGTGGAGCCTGTCTGATCCTAGGAGTGTACCTGCATTCCAAAACATGCCTGGTTTTTATGGTTGCATAAACATTGTTGAAGTTCCCCCACCTGGGAGCGATCAGTTATTACTGTGTGTGTTGGTGAAATTGGGAGCAAAAAGCCATGTGTGGCTTGCAGCAGACCTGCAGGGGGGCACTGATGCCTGTTGTCCTTTTGCAGATGATAGATGTCTTCTTCTTCCTCTTCCTCTTCGCTGTGTGGATGGTGGCCTTTGGGGTGGCCAGGCAAGGCATCCTAAGGAAGAACGAGCACCGCTGGGAGTGGATCTTCCGGTCGGTCATCTACGAGCCCTACCTGGCCATGTTTGGCCAGTACCCTGATGATATTGATGGTATTTATCTTCTGGGAGGGTCTCTCCTGGCTGGGGGGAAGGCTCTGTCCTTGCAGAGGTCACCCAGCCCTGTGCTGACCCCTTGCCTCCAAGCCTGAGGGGCTGGGCCCAGCAGAAGGAGGGGCTCACTGCTTGCTCTCCCCTCTCGCCCTCTGAGGTACCACGTACAACTTCGACCGCTGCACTTTTTCTGGGAACGAGTCCAAGCCCTTGTGCGTGGAGCTGGATGCCAACAACCAGCCCCGCTTCCCGGAGTGGATCACCATTCCCCTCGTGTGCATTTACATGCTCTCCACCAACATCCTCCTGGTGAACCTGCTCGTGGCCATGTTCGGGTGCGTAACGCCGGCGCTTCCCGCGCGTCTCTGCACCGACACATCTCTGGGAA
The DNA here is from genome assembly GCA_020086605.1 of Lanius collurio. Taxonomy (NCBI): domain Eukaryota; kingdom Metazoa; phylum Chordata; class Aves; order Passeriformes; family Laniidae; genus Lanius; species Lanius collurio. Next base: position 5,019,910 of record JACBWW010000047.1, read on the forward strand.
AGGGGGTGGGGAGCAGCAGGAAGGCAGCCCCTGCCTCCTCATGTCTGACAGCAGCGTGCTGGGAGCTGGTGCAGTGTCCTGGGGAGGGATTGCTGCCTGTCCTTTGACTCCATCTCTAAGCATCCTCTGCACGGTGGGAACCCCCGTGGGTCACACAGGGGTTGGTGCTGGGTCAGGACCTTTCCAAGTGGGAGTTGCTGCCCAGGTGACCTTGCTGGAGTGAATAACTGAGTTGTTATCACATTCTCTTCAGGGCACTGTGGTTTTATTAACCTGAGCTGCCCTGTGCTGAGGATGGGTCTGTTACTGCTTTGGTGGACCTGCCATTTATTGTTCTGAGTCACACCACAGGCAATGGGCCACATCTCCTTGGGACATAGAAAAGGAGTTTGTCTTGAAAAGTGCCATTGTCTCTAGACCAGCAGGAGCAGGGAACATCTTCCTCAGCTTCTTCCAGAAATCTTTGTTGTTTCCACTGCAAGCTCTGACACAGAGCTGGGTTAATCATGGGAAGTCCTTCATGTCAGACTGTGGGGGTGCTGCCCTCCTGTCTCACTTTGGGAATGCAGCTGGATTAGTGCTGTGGCTCTATTCCCATTCCCAGCCTCACTCCTTTTCTGCTTCACGCTCACAACATAACAAGAGTACTCAAAACCTCTGGCCACCCTTCTTGAGGACCACTAGGTTTATTTTTGTGTTTCCATGGTACCTTCGTGGGTATTTGACAGGAGTATTGACAGGATTCTTGGAGCTCCTCAAGAGGATCTCCCATCTGAAGGACACTGCCAGTGTTTCCTGGCCTGAGATGTTTGTGTGTGATAGGTTGAGAATGCCTCAGATTTAGGATCTGCTCTCTCCTCAGCGCTGAACCTTTTCCCCCCAAGCTAGCCTGGACTCTAAAAACAGTCAGAAGTGTAGTTTTTGGCAAGGCAGCCAGGACTGGTGCAGCACATCTGTTTTCCTGACCTGCAAGGACCTGGGGACAGACAACCATGGTCATACTCCCTAGAAGGGAGTGCAAGTACCTCACAATAATGAAGGAAGGTGTAGCAATAAGCCAGCTGTACCCTAAAACCCTTCACTATTCCCTAGAACACTTATGTAAACAGCACCTAATGGTAAAGGCTCAGTTCATGCTGTTACACCAGTTAAAAAATCCCTACTTTTTACCAGTTTGTATTTATCTTTTAAACAAAAAGATAATTTTCCACCCAGTGAAGGTTTTCATTTATCTCCTGTAAAGGTCCATTAGGCTCCCAGCAGAGGCATTTTGGGAACATCCATCTACCATTGAAAGGCCAGGCAGCCTGGGAGCTGTTGACTCCTGTGGGTTGTGGCTTTGTTGGGTTCATACACTGCTTAGTGCCGTGGGTTTGATCCGTGCCTGGAGCGTCCTTAATACCTCTACTAAAAATCTCAGGAGCTTTTCAATTGCTTGTGTTTTAGTTTTAGGTTTGGGGTTTTTTTTTGATACAATATCTTGTGGAGAAGCATCCTGTTCTCATGTGTCTAGGCCAGAGGAAGATTGCCTAGAGCTGAGGTGGTAAAAGTACATGGAGTATTTTTTCCCCATTCAGATTTTTTCTGGTTTATTTGTAACTTCAAGGGGTTTTTTTTTTCCTGCTGTCTTAGTTCCTCCCATTTGCAAATTACTCTCTAAGAAGGAGAACAAACCAAATAACATCCTACTCAATAAAAATTACCTCTTTCAGGATGACTGGGACCCCTAACATCAAAAAGACAGGGAGCTGCTGGAGCAAGTCCAGCAGGGATGCTCCAAGGGCTGGAGCCAGGCTGGGAGAGCTGGGAATGTTCACCTGGAGAGGAGAAGGCTCCAGGGAGAGCTCAGAGCCCCTGGCAGGGCCTGAAGGGGCTCCAGGAGAGCTGGAGAGGGACTGGGGACAAGGCATGGAGGGACAGGACACAGGGAATGGCTTCCCAGTGCCAGAGGGCAGGGATGGATGGGATCTTGGGCAGGAATTGTTCCCTGGGAGGGTGGGCAGGCCCTGGCACAGGGTGCCCAGAGCAGCTGTGGCTGCCCCTGGATCCCTGGCAGTGCCCAAGGCCAGGCTGGACATTGGGGCTGGGAGCAGCCTGGGACAGTGGGAGGTGTCCCTGCCATGGCAGAGGGTGGGATGGGCTGGGCTTTAAGGTCCCTCCCAACCCAAACCACTGTGGGGTTCTGTGACCATAAAGCCATGTCCTGGTGCAGTGGAGGAATGCAGGAATGCTCTCTCTTGGCTCTGGTGCAGCTCTTGGGGGAACATCTAATCCTGGTGTGTTCTCTCTTTGCCCCCAGTTACACCGTGGGGTCGGTGCAGGAGAACAACGACCAGGTGTGGAAGTTCCAGCGTTACTTCCTGGTGCAGGAATACTGCAGCCGCCTGACCATCCCCTTCCCCTTTGTCATCTTTGCCTACATATTCATGGTGATGAGGAAATGCTTCAAGTGCTGCTGTAACAAAGAGAGCAAGGAGCCATCCATTTGTTGTGAGTTGGATTTTTCCTTGGTGCCCAAAAGCCAGCTCTGCAGCAGGTGCATTGCAGTTCCTCCATGGCATCCTGTGCTCATTCCCAAGCATTTTGTGCTGGGAACTTTCCAAGGGCAGTGTAGATCTCTGTCATGCAAATCCTCTGTGCTGCTGCAAATCTCTTCAGTAAGAGTCAAGTTTTCAAGTGAGATTTATGCAATGCTTTCTTGCCCAAGCCATTTTGAGGTAGAATTGCCTTGTGTATGTAAATCAATTAAGACTTCAAATTAATCCTAACTCTTTAGGGCTGCCTGTGCTGTGTCCCAGCTTTGCAGGGTTGTGGGTTTGGTTTCTTTGTAGGGAAGTGACTTGCTGCTTGCTAGGGAGTGACTGAAAGACAATAAACAGTTTCCTGGCCCTCTGGATGTAGCCAAATGAGAGAACCACCTCAAAAAATGTGGCAAGGCAGTTCTCTAGCTGCTTCTCCTTTCCTTTCTCTGTCAGAGGACACAGACAGGAATTGTTTTAACAAGCTTCCCCCCCCCCCAACCAAATGTAGTGTTTTCTCAGCTGGGAGAGGATAAGTTGAGTTAATTGACAGGCTCCTTCCCATCTATCAGCAGCCTGACTGTTGCCCTGCAGCACAGGCTGGATTTGTTACTAGTTTAGGAGGAAGAGCCTGCTTTGAGGTATAAAATTGCTTAGCACTGAATCATTTTGGCTGTCCAGATCTCTTGTGTGGATTCCTTGCTTGGGAAACTGTTTGATGGCAGCTATTCCTGCTCAAATGATGCACAGTTGATGATGTTGCAGCTCTGAAAGAATGGGAGAATTAATTAGAGCCAGAAAATGATTGTGGTTTTGCTGATGATAGGAACTGAGAACTGCATGGAGGAAGCACATTGATGTATTGACTGATGTTAAATCCTGCCTTCCCCATTTAACTCTTCTGGAAATGGTTGGGATTTGGGTGCTTAAATGGAATGTGGGAGAACAGTTGAGGGCTGTGAGAGGTCAGAGGAGCTCTGGGTGGAAGAAACAGATCTTTAGCCATTTGCCAGCTCTGGACTTCTTCTGTCTCAGTTATTTTTTTATTTAAACCTGTGTGGTTTAAATAAAAGCTGTGCTGTCCTCTTGGAACAGGATAAAATGCTGAAGTAATATCCTGGAGGACTTCCATGCCTCAAAGTGGGCTGCTCTGTATCACTCCTGAATTTACAGCACCACTACGAAATGCTTTTTAGAGAAGACAATTCTTCATTGTTCTGGAGTGCTTCAATTCAATGAAAAATCCTAGTTTTTAACACATGTTACTCTTAATGGTCCAGTGTGGGATAATGCAGAAACAAAAAATGGAAAGCTCAAACCCAGATGGGAACTTGATGGAATATCCTGTACCTGTTGAAGCAGAGGCACCCGTGGCAACCAAGACTCAAAAAAACCCAGAAAGATTTTTGGAGCTTGTAAGGTTGAGGGGGTTTAGGTTTCTGTCTGTTTGGGTTTTTTTGGGTTTTATGTTTGCTCAGAGTTTGTATTTTTAAGTGCCTCTGGTTGCCAGGAGCCTTCAGTGAAAGGCATTGGTGTCACCTCTGTCAGAGCTGTGTCACGGGTGGGCAGTGAGGCTTCGAGTGCTCAGGATGTGGAGAAGGGAATCATTAACCTCTGAATGCACACAATGACCCAGTCTTTTTGTGTCTTGCCTTTGGAAAGACAAGTTAACTATTTTTTTTTTTCAAATACATTTCCCAGGCTCAAGAAATGAGGACAATGAAATCCTGGCATGGGAAGCTGTCATGAAGGAAAATTACCTTGTCAAAATCAATACAAAAGCAAATGATTCATCAGAAGAGTAAGTCTGCCCTTCTTTGTCTTTATTCTCCTTATTTTCTCTTGAACATTTCTAGTGAAGGAGAGTTTTTAGCAGCTCTAAATGTTTACAAAATAAGGAGTAAGTAAATAAACTCAGCATAAATGTGCTGAAGTGACATATGGTGGTGCTTTTATATCTGCTGCAGAGAAGAAAATGTCTTCCCGTGGTGTTTGGAGATCTCATCCTGGAAAGCACTGCTACAGCTGGCTCTTCTTGTAGCATTAGTTCAGGCTGGATATTAGGAAAAAGTTCTTTTGGAAAGGGTTGTCCAGGCCTGGAACAGGCTGCCCAAGGCAGTGGTGGAACCCCCATGTCAGGGCAGGGATTTAAAAGCCACGTGGATGTGGCACTTGGGGACACGAGTTAGTGGGGGAATTGGCAGTGCTGGGGGAAGGTTGGACTCGATCTTTTCCAACCCAAATAATTCTGTGGTTATATAATTAGCAGAGAATGTTCACCATTAGGCCTGGAATATCAGACATTCCCAGAGCAGTAATCTAGATGGAGATCTGTACGTAGTGTAAGCATGAGTAGGGAAGACCTCTGAGGAGGGGAAAAGGCTCTTTGGAGTCTTGGTATTTGAAGCTGGGAGACTTAGACTTTGATGTTTCTTTGACTGCCAGCTCATGAAAACATTATCTTTGGGATCTGTCTCAGTGTTTTCAGAGTAATAATAGAAGAGAAAAAAGAAACAGGAAGGAAGCAAGAAAACAGAACACTGCTCCAGAACCTGCTCTGTATGATTCCTTAACTTTGCTAACTTCCAGCAGCTTGAGTATTCCCCTTAATCAAAGAGAGAGAGCTGATAGGAATGGGCAGGAAAACCCAGACCCTTCCATATCTGTGGGCATGAACATTGCTGTCCACAAGTAAGTGTTGAGGTTAAGTCTACCCAGAGATGTGTAGCATTGGATAAGAAACCAAACAAATACCAAAAATGTCTCTTTGGTACTGGAAGCAAAGGTATCTGGAGAAGAAAAATGGAATAGCATCCTACTCTTAGTAATTAATGTGTTAGTTCATTTACTTGTAGTAAAAATGATGCAAATCCCGTGCAGCCCTGCCTCTCGGGGAGGATGGGACAGTGGGGGGAGTTGGGGCAGGGTACTTAGCCAGGTTTTCCTTGATGTCCAGACTGATCCCTTTGCTCCATGTTCTCCTTCTGCTTTTAGGATGGTGCATCGATTTAGACAACTGGATGCAAAGGTACTTCTGTCTCAGATTGCTCTGGGGAAGGTGATTGTCTCTGCTAAGGCAGGGGGTGTGCCATGGCAAGGAAAACGAGCCCCCAGAGCCATGGGCTGTCTTTGTTACTGTCACGAGGACCCAATTTAATTGGGATTGTTTAATGATGCTGCTTTGATTCCATGGTAGGAATGTGTAGGGAATGCAGTGATTAGGACAAGAGGGAACTCTTTTTTTAGAGTTTAGAACTGAGAGCAGGTTTAGATGGGATATTGGGAAGAAATTCTCCCCTGTGAGGGTGGTGAGGCCCTGGCACAGCATGCCCAGGGAAAACTGTGGCTGTCCCTGGAGGTGTCCAAGGCCAGGTTGGACAGGGCTTGGAGTAACCTGTGTCCCTGCCCACAGCAGGGGTGGAACACAGTGAGCTGTAAGGTCCCTTCCAAGCCCCAAGAGCTTCATATTTTGCTGGGAAATGAAGCAGAAAAACACTTGCTTAGCACTGGAGGAATGTTTCTCAGTATTGATTATGGGATGGAATAGAATAAAAGCAGTTTCCATCTTTGAGTAAAACTGCATCATTTGGCTGTGTAACAGGCCTATGGAACACCAATGGGAAGAAGGGGTGTCACATGCTGGAAATGTCCCCTTCCCAAAGGTGTCTGTAGAGTTTAGCTTCTGGTGCTGTGGCTACCAATCTACCAGAGTATGTTCTCAGAATTGTCATACAAATACTCTCATTATGACTGTGATGCTGAAAAGGCCTTCACAATGGATGTTTTCTGAGGCTTGACTGAATTACATATTTGGCCTCTGTGAAGTGGGAGGTGGCTTTGATATGAACAATTTACTTTTGAGAAGCTCACAGGTGAAAAGACCCACATACACTTCAAGGTATTTTGATTGCTGTCAAATAATTTAGATTGCAGAATAATAGCTTACTTCCCAGACTGAAAGGGAAATGGCAAGTGAGTCTGTGGCTCTTGAAACTGAGAGGAGATCTGCTAACCTTTAGTCTCTCCTGAAAATAAATACCCATCTCTTGCTCCTCTCTTCTGGTAACTGCTGGTTAACTCATTAAATACAGAGGCATCAGTGCTCGCTGCATTAATTACCCTGATGAACATGGTATTTGGGAGTGTCCTTTTGAGCACTCCTGCATTTGGTGTGATATTTGGAGAGGCATTTACTCGTTACTTACATTACTCGTTAGCATTGCTTTCCTTCAGCTAGATGGACTTCACAAAAATAATAACCTTCTTCTTTTTTTTAAGCTCTCTGATTTGAAAGGCCTTCTGAAAGAGATTTCCAGTAAGATTAAATGAGTGCAGCTGGAATCCAAGAGCAGCTACTAGAGCAGGGTAAGCCCTCTTTAAATCCCTTCTCTACCTTGAAAAAAGTTACCACCATTTGTGCTGTTAAATTGCTGTGTCTTTGGAAGAAGAGTTAGTATTAATTGTTGATGCTTGTATTCATATTGTCTGATATTGGGAAAGAAGGGAGACCCAAAGTCTTTTCCTCGTTTGTGCTTCTCTTTCTGAAAAACACCATTTTCCATTTGGGGTTTCTATCAGTTTTTGGCATGGTTTGAAATACCTTGTTTTGCTCCTTTGCCTTTGAAAATCTGTGACTAACCAAAGGTTATTTTAGTTGTCTTTGTGCTGGAGGCCCCTCTACAAAATGAGGAACTGCTGTGCTGGATCTTTTGTCCTTGGTACCTTTTTACCTCTAAAGAACAGGCAACCCAAATAGAAAAGACAGAAGCGAGGGCAGGAATAAGGTTTATTTTCCCACTGTCCAAGTGGGACAGGCATTAGGCTGGATTGCTGTAGCCTTCCTGTGTCCTGTACAATAAGCTGCAGTGGGGAGAGCCAATCCAGAGTCTCCAGTCCAGTGGAGGGTCTGGTCATGAGCCTTGTGTCCTTTTGCCTCCAGTTTTGTGGAAGAATTGCCTTGGAGCCAGAGGTACCTGTGGGATGTGACAGGCAGACAGAATACAGATGGATGCAGAGCACACCCTTAGAGACAGCAGGTTAGGAAGTGTAACTGTTGGATGGGATAATCTGGAACAAGTTGGTCAGCCTGGACTTTGGGCCCTGGCTCCTTCTTCCACTGAGAGGTTTTGTCCAAGAGAACTAAAACATGTGCCAAGCATTCCCCAGTCAGCTGTCTCACTGTTTTCCTGGGAGAACTGATTATTCACTTGACCTAAGTTCCATTAGTCATGAATGACTTGCAACCACCCAATAAAATCTGCAAGGATCCCCAGTTCCTGGGCTGGCTCTAGGATGCCCTGCACTCCAAGTTGCCTAAAGAGCAGGCTGTAGAATTGTGGCACTCTGGAGGCCATGTAGTCCAATGCTGCTCCAACAGTGCCAGCTCAGGTCCAAGGGAGCTGCAGTGAGGCTGGAAAAGTGGTTGTAATTAGATACAGTGGGGTAGCCTGGGAAAGGGGACAGTGGTTTATGATGGAGCTTGTGGAAAAGACCTCTCATTATAGATAATAGTGCCTTCAAAAGAATTCTAAAATCTCAGAATGGTTTGGGCTGGAAGGGAGCTCAAAGCCCATCCAGTGCCAGCCCTGCCATGGGCAGGGACACCTCCCACTGTCCCAGGCTGCTCCCAGCCCCAATGTCCAGCCTGGCCTTGGGCACTGCCAGGGATCCAGGGGCAGCCACAGCTGCTCTGGGCACCCTGTGCCAGGGCCTGCCCACCCTCCCAGGGAAGATGGGCTCTTACAGGTGTCTCTGCTCCTCCAGCATGACACCGTGTGTGGGACAAGTGCTGCAAAGAGCTCCTGGAGCCCAGGAGTTCCAACAGGGCATCCAGTCACCCGAGCTGATGTTGTGAGGATGAAAGCAAAGCCTTGAGGTGGGCTGGGAGCTCTCTACTCTCCAGTTCTTTCTTTTGCTCACACAGGTACCAATTCCTGAAGAATAATTGCTCGGAGCTGGCAGTATCCCCCAAGCAGACGGTAATGGAGGCACCAGAGTGTCAGTGTCTCAGCAGGAATCAGCAGGATTTTCTTGCTACTTTGATTTTTGTTGATCAAACAGCCCTTTCTACTTGTTGCAAGGTGGTGGTGAAACAGGAGATGACTGCTTATCTCCCACGTTACCCAAACTTTTCTTCTTTTCGTCTGCCCTAATGTCCAGTGGCAGTAACTGGTTCCTGTAAAAGCTGCTTGTTGCAAAGCACTCCCTATTTCCAAGAGTTCTGCTGCTGTTGCCAAAACCCCTTTGCTTTTCCATTTCGCTCAAAGGGGCCTGTGTGTGGGTTTCCTTCAGGCACTGATGGCTTGTCTGAGTGACTCCATCTCCCTTCCCATTATGTCCTGTAGTAGCCAGATCTCACTTGTGCCTTGCGTGGGCTGTCTGTCAGACCTGCTGAGGTCTGGAATGCTGGCGTGCCAGAATGCAGTGGATTTTGGAATCATCCCCCCAAGGAAAGCCTTTGGTCCAACCCTGCATCCTTATTTCAGTACATGACCACTGTGGACTTGTTCCCACTCTGCCTGGAACTGTGCAGCAGCTCAGCTATTAACAGCCCTGCATGGGAGAGACTTGAATTCATCTAGGAAGTGTTCCCAAAGGCCTTGTGTGCAATCCTTGCTGGTTTCTTTAGTGATAATTTGTATCCTGGGAATGTTGAAATTCATTTGACTTTTCCAACATGTGTCTGCTTATGTGTTTGCATTTGGAAATGAAGATATTGTTGGAAGCTTTAAATAGTGCAGTTCTTGATACGGTGAGGTGACTCTTTGTGCTGTCTAAAATAGCAGCTGAATTTTGTCACATTTTGTGTGGTATAACTTGAGGGCACAGCCAACTGAATGCACTACAAATGTCATTTATTTACATGGCAAAGCATTGTATCAGTCTTCATTCCCATTGTCTAGGAGTCATGGAATCATACTCTCCAGAGCTGGAAGGGATCCTACCAGGATCATGGAATCCAACCCCTGGCCCTGCCCAGACACCCCAACACCCCACCCTGGGCATCCCTGGCAGCGCTGTCCCATCGCTCCTGGAGCTCTGGCAGCCTCGAGGACGTGCCCATTCCCTGGGGCAGTGCCCAGCACCCTCTGGGGGAAGAACCTTTCCCTGAGATCCAACCTGACCCTGCCCTGGCACAGCTCCAGCCACTCCCTGGGCACAGAGAGCAGAGATCTGAGCTGTCCCTTGGGAGGAAAATGCAGGTCATGATGAGATCTCCTCTCTCTCTCCTCTTCCTCCAAGCTGAACAAGCACACTGACCTCAACTGTTCCTTTTACAGCTTCCTTTCTTGTCCCTTCATAATTTTCATACCCTCCTTTGCATACTCTAGGCTAGCTTTATAAACTTATGGTAATATCAGAGAGGTTGCTACTCTTTTCTCACTGCATCTCCTGACCCAATTGCACTGTGTGCTGTGCATGGCATGATCCCGGGGGATCCAGCACTACCAATAGCAGTGGTAATGTTTACAGGTGGAAGGATTTGTGTTTTCCTGCTGAAAAGTTGGAGGAGATAGGCTTTCATTGATTCACAAGGCAGTTACCTTGCATCATAAATTCTTGGGATAAGTTTCCTTTCTAGAAATTATTTTCCCATATCACTCATACGACTTGAATGTGAAAATTGTGCTTTTAGTTCACTCCTTCCCTATGTAAAACCTTCTATGTGATTGTCCATAGCTCTAGAGCTCTGTTCTCTTGTAAACGTGTGAATATAACTGTGAAACAATGTTCTGTAAGGTCTAAATTCTGGAGTCAGTCCGTGTCCAGTGCTGCACCCAGGGGCGCCAGCCTGCGCCCGACCCGCTGCTCCCTTCCCTGGGCCGCGCGGGCTCTTCTCCAGGCTCCTCTGGCCCCGAGCCGGGTGCCGATGGAGCCCCGGCCCCGCTGGGCCGTGGGGCGGGGCGGCACCGCGGCTCCCCGGGCAGCAGCCGGCCCTCGGCCCCCTCCAGAGCCCGGTGCCAGGGACTGCTGGCCGGGCCTCGGGGCTGTGCGGGCAGGGCAGGCCAGGGCTGGGCGCAGGGAGCGCCCGGCCAAGGGGCTGAGCCCGCGCCCACCCTTCCCTCCTGGCGCTCTCTGCAGCTGGCAGAGGACAGGAGCCGAGCCGCCCAGCACCTGCGCCGGGCCCTGCCATACCTGGACAGCTCACAAGAGCCCCTGCGACTTGTGGCCATCAGGTTCATTGGTGAGCCACGAGATTAGGACCCTTCCCTGTCCAGCCACAGCAGGATCCAGGCCAGGGTCCATGACAGGCTCTGCATTCCCAGGGATCGCAGGGCGGTACATGAGGAAGCAGCAGGAAGAGCTCTGGCTTGTCTACAAGGGTGAGTGCAGCAGGCTGTCAGCAGGGGCTGGAGGGGGGAGCCACAATCCCTGCCCCGGCTGCGGAGCGCTCTGCTCCCTGTGGGATGAGGGGCTGCGTGGGCAGAGCACGGAGAGCTTTCAGGGACACATGGGGCATTCGTGGACAGCACCTTTGGGCTGATCCCCGCTCCCTCCTGGCCGTGCCAAGAGCAGGCTGCGATGGCCCTGTCAGGGAACTCTCCTCAGCTGCTGGTCCCTGCAGCTCCGGGCTCCAGCCACGGCTCTGTTCCTCTGTTTCAGCCCTTCAAGACCTGACTTATGACACCAGTCCTGCCATCTCAAGCTTGGCACTTCAAACCCTGCAACTTTTAAGAGCCACGCAGAGAGCTCCATACTCTCCAGGTTTCAGGAGGTGCAAGACTACTTGCAGAAGGGTGGGGAGTAGGAAGCTTCCACTGTGTGGCAGCTTGTGTAAGTCTGTGAAGAACTAATCCCAGGAGTTCTCTCTGCTCAGGCCACCTGAGCCTGCAAGGAAGACCTCACGTCAGTATGGAAATATGAAACCACTGTTGTCATGCGCAGAGGTCCAGGAGCTTTCTTTTGGTGCCCAGTGTCTGCAGGGCATAGGGGAAGAGGGAAAAAAGGATGCTTGTGCTCAGCAGGTCGCCCGGGCGTGCAGTGCGGAAGGGGAAATGGCCATAAGCCCCTTTGGTGCTTGTGCTGAAGCCTCAATGCTGCCGACAGCGCAGGTGGGCAGGGGCCGGAGCTGCGGGGATCCCTGCGAGTCTGGTGCCCAGAGACGGCCCCAAGCCCTGTCCCAGGCAGGAGCCGCCATCTGTGTCCTCCTGCCCGTGCGGTGCTGCCTGGATTGCTGAGGGCTGCGAGGTGCCTCTTGCTCCGGCTCCTCTGGAGCTCCGTCGGGGCCGTGCCGGGGCCGGGCAGCTTGGCTGGGCTGGGGGAGAGCCTGAGGGGCCTGGGGCGGTGGGAGGCCGTGAAGGGATGAGGTGCTGCAGAGTCGCTGATGGGAAGAGGCGGTGGGAAGGCACGAGGGGGATGTGTGAGGAGTGGGTGGCAGGAGGCTACAAGGGGGTGGGAGGCCGGGCTGCTGGGAAGGCCTGAGGAATTGGGGGTCAGAGGCTCCCAGGCAGCCCCCTCGTTCCTGACCCCGTCTGCTCTGGAGCTTTCCCAAAGCGTCTCCCACGCCTGTGGCAGCAGCCCTGGAGGCCGGGCCTCGGCCCCGAGGTGCTGAGGCTGGGCTGGCTGGGGACAAGGAGGGCAGGGGGACCCTGCTGGGCCACAGACCCTGGGTGCTGCCAATAAGGGGCAGTGAGCAGAGGCAGGGCTGGCAGCCAGCCTGGACCCTGCGACTGCCCAGGCCACGGTGCCATGACCGAGGCCCCCGACACAGAGCTCTAGGCCTGCACAGCTGCTGCCACCATGGGGAGAGTGGCGATGTCTCCTCTAGCAGGGCTGCCGAAGCGGCTCGGGATGCCACACAAACAGCAGCAGAGTGTGCACAGGAACAGCAGGAGCCCCAACGCCGGCACCAGCTCCACAAGGCATCCACACCAGCTGGGATGCCAAACGGGATACTGTGGGCACAGCTGCACGTGGCTTGGCAAAAGGCTTCAGCAGAATTGGCTACAGTGGCTTCCTCTTGCCTTGCCAGCCTCACAGCGACACTTGGCAGCTTCAGCTGCAGCCTGTGCCCCGGCCATCACTGCCCCGGCCATCACTGCCATGCCTGAGGGCAGTCTGCCCTTCCAAAGACAGCAGCATTGGTGCCGTCGTGAGAGAGAGACACTGGAGGGACACTGGAGGGACACGAGCCCTGCGCTGCAGCTGCCATCCCTCTCCTCCATGCAGGCACCTTACAGACACATGCATGAGCTTCAAAACTGAATCCTGCATTTGCTTGCGACAAAGGAAGAAGCAGCAGGTGCTGAAGAAAAGCAGGGACTTCTGTGGCTCAGTTTTGCTCTCCACTTGGGGAATGCCAGAATCCCAGAGCCCTTTGTGTTGGAAGGTATCTTAAAGATCATGCAGTTCCAGCCACCCTGCCATGGGCATGGGTAGGGTGCAGGCACACCTTCCCCTAGAATTGGAAGAACACTTATCCATGTTTATTTTTCCCCCTCCTGCATTTCAAGCTAAGTTGAAAAGATCAGCTGGTTAAAGCTGAATTTTGGAGCTCAGGGAACTAGGAATAGGAGTCTCCAAGGGGACCTGATATGTCTGTTCAACCTTTGCAGGATCACAGGGTTGGAGCTCAGCCCAGGCACAGGCTCCAGGCTGGTTCATTTGAGCATCCCCAAGTCTTTATGCTTCCTGTGCACCCCCAGACTTCTGGATCCATTCCTGAATTCCTAGTTACTGCTGTGCAGGACATGAGAATGCAGTGCTTGGAACAGCCTGTTGGTCTCATTCTTGGGTTTGCTGCTTCATCTGTTCTAATCAGGTGTATATGCTGATGTAAAGGTACAGCTGAGCACCAGTGACTTTTTATGTAGTGCCTAAAACCTTGTGTGACTGTTCAGATACTCTAAATTGCAGAGGTGAAAATGATGGCTTTGCTATCTAAGAATCCTAGAAATTTTGACATCTGAATTTTCTGCTCAAGTATTTGAATGCCAATGCGGAAATTACAAAAATATTAAAACTTGTTTTCATGGGCAACCCCTTTTGAATGGCATCAGTAAACTTACAGGTGACAGGGTATGACACTGGGGACAGTACTTGGCAGTTCATGGCTTCGGATGTAGGAGATTAATGTTCACCCAGGAGTTCAAGTTTTCCCAAGGCTTTGTTCGACTGGTCATTACAGGTAACTTTCACTAAATGCAAAAGGATGTAACAGCAGAACTTCTGGAGAATGTGCCCTAGGGATAAGGAGGAAACCTTGGGAAAGGTTAGCAGGGTCTGGAAAACTTAAAAGAAAATTAAAATAGATCTAGCTCTGTGGCTTTTCAGGCACAACTCTTTGAGTCTGGAGGTAATGTTTGCTTTGCATCAGTTACAAAGTTGTGCAATGACCCTGTAAGAACTGTTCCTGCTTACCCGGCAGGTACAGGAAGGCCTCTGAAACTTCAAATATTTGAAGTTTCAAAGGGTCAAAGTAATGAAGTGAGGCCTCTGAGATTGTGCTGCAGGCTGTGATGTTTCAGATCCCCCAGGTGGTCTGTGTTACTGTGGTTTTGTTTGCTGTAACCTGTGCTTTTTTGTTGCTTCACTCTGAAAGTCCACTTCCAGCAACCCCCGTAGGAGCTGCCGAGGGTGAGGTTGTGTCCATCAGACTGCAGTGCCAAAGGGGTCAGACACTGCACAGGCTCACAGAATCATTTGGGTTGGAAAAGATCTCCAGGACCATCGAGTCCAACCTGTGACTGATGCCCACCTTGTCCCCAGCCCAGAGCACTGAGTGCCACATCCAGGCCTTCCTTGGGCACCCCCAGGGATGGGGACTCCACACCACCCTGTACAGCTTTTTCCAGTGCCTGGCCACCCTTTCCATGAAGAAATTCCTCCTGATGTCCAACCTGACCCTTCCCTGGCACAGCCTGAGGCCATTTCCTGTCATCCTGTCCCACCCCTCCTGGCTGCCCCCTCCTGTCAGGGAGTTGTAGAAGTGAGAAGGTCCCCCCTGAACCTCTTTTTCTCCAGGCTGAGCCCTCCCAGCTCTCTCAGCCTCTCCTTTATATGACTTAAGTGTGTGGCAGAGGGTACCAGCTTTGGACAGTGTGTGAGCAATTAGAGAAATTGGAATCTCAAAGGCTGCTTCTCCTTCCCAGGGTGGCAAGGGCTGGAGGACATTCAGCACCCCACAGGCAGGCTCGGCATGGGCTGCATGATTTTCTGCCCATATCTCAAGGGACATAGCAGCTGAGTTATGAAGAGAATCAAAGCTGAGTCTGTTGTGTCTGTGAATTACGGATCAGGTTTCAAACCCTCTGTTAGTCTGAGCAAAATTTAGAAGCCTTTCTCCTACCTCTGTCAGCTGATGTCAGTGTAAGTCTTCTGCAGGTAGGGCGAAGTTACTCAGAGAGTAACTTTGGGTTTAAAGGGATCTGAAAGCTCATCTCATTCTGATTCCCCCTGCCATGGCAGGGACACCTCTCACTGTCCCAGGCTGCTCCCAGCCCCAATGTCCAGCCTGGCCTTGGGCACTGCCAGGGATCCAGGGGCAGCCACAGCTGCTCTGGGCACCCTGTGCCAGGGCCTGCCCACCCTCCCAGGGAACAATTCCTGCCCAATATTCCATCCATCCCTGCCCTCTGGCACTGGGAAGCCATTCCCCCTTGTTCTGTCATATCATGTCCATGGTAAAGAACTTCTCAGAAACCTTTTGATTTTGCTAATGACGCACCACAAAAGCTATGGAAAACCAGAGGAATGTACTGCTGTGAATTGACTCGCTTTTTCTTTTATCAGAAGGGACATCATTAACTTTCATCTGTCATCTGAGTGTCCAGGAAACAAGGGATCAGGAATAGCTAGCTCCTCAGTGGCTGGAATGCTGTTTAAACTGTTTTCAGCATACAGGCATGTGATGATGTTGGATGGTTTACATTTTAAAGGAAAATGCGTCTTGTAATTACCAAAATTTCACTTGCAAAGAGAAATTATTGTTCCAGTTTTCTGGGAACAGAGCTGACTTGACTGCTGGGATTGAAAGCGGTCTGAAAACAGTAATCTAAGAGTGGTGCTTTAATTTCCTCACTTCCTAAATTACGCCTGTTTGCTGTGTGGATGCAACTCCCTGCCTCTGCCCCAAGCTGCCTTGGCATCTGGAACTTCCTGGTGGTAGACTCCAGGCATTGACTTAAACTGTCAGTTCTCCATCTCACCTTTCATGGCTTCTGTGTGTGCCATGGCACCGCTCCACCCCCTGGTTCTTCCTAGCAGAGTCCTTATCAGCAAATGCTGGAAGCTAGGCACGAAGAGAATGTGGTGAAAATCTCAGACCTCCCTGGAAACCCGGAACTTGGGGCACTCTGAGTCTGAAAATTTAAAACTGGTTTCACTGCTTGAGTCTAGTGAAAGCAGAGATTCAGGGAGCTGGAGTAGCAAACATCGCCGTTCTCCAGATGCTGTAAAGCCAGGGCTCTGCAGAGGAACTTTGATTTCATTAAACAATTTCCAAGTCCCACTCAGCATTACTATGATCCTGCAGGCAGCATTTCCTTGGAGCTACTCGAAGAGGACAGTTCTTTAAACTCTGCAGTTGCCTCAATATTTAAAATTACTCTTGGACTGGCTACAACACTTTGCCTCGGTGGTTAGGAAGGAATTTTATATATTCAGCTTCCAGTGGAATATTAATTGGTCCCAGCACACAAAAGGCAAATGGTTCCCTTTTTAAGGATGAAGTGGAAGGCTCAATGTTGAATGGTGAAAAACAAACATCTTGGGACTCTCAATGCTAAGTTCTTTCTGTTCAAATGGTTTGAGCGGTCTCATTCCACGTGTTTCATCACCACCTCTGGCTGTCAGGAATGAAGCCACACTCAAATTTGAAAACTGATTTATGAACTTGATTTAAAAAACTTAACCGGATCCTCAGCGACTGGAGGCACTTGCAGTCAAAAAGGCTACAGCCCCAAAGCAAAGATCCACAGTGCTGGGTCTTCTTGGGCTAGCCGGGCTCTGCCTGGGCTAATCCCGAGCCACCACCAAAGCAGGTGAAAAGCAGGCACAAGGCGCTGCTCCTTCTGTGTTTGGGGTTTATGCTCTCCTAACCCCTCCCATCACTGCCCTCTGTCCCGCCTCCGAGGTAGGAGATGATGGGTGGAGCTCTTCCCAAGTCCAACTCCTTGGTCCTGGTTCAGGGAAAGGGGTAAGGTCTTTCGACCAACGGCTCACTGGTTACTGGGGCTGCAGTCTCTGGGTGATGTCATCTGAGTTTCTGGTGGGAAACTTCTTCGTTAACATTCAGGGCTACCATGGAGCTTGGTGACAGGTTACTGGTCGGTTTTCTAAATATAGACCTAAATATAGGGCCTTTTTCTCTGTGGAACATAACTGAACTCAAAATGAATTTCAAAAGGATTTTCAAATATGGTTTAAACTCTTAAACTCTGTTCAGAACTTGGAAGTCACATTTAACACCTAAACATCAAGGCACTTGAACTGGAAATTGTCCTAGTTAACAACATTCATATTTTAAGTGGCCTGCTTATTCTTTCATCAATGTGAAAGCCAAACTTTCTATTTTATGTATAACATGACTGATTGCAGAGAAGCCACGGCAGAAGCAGGTCAAAGAGCTCACCTGAAGGTTTTGCCTTGATGTGAGGCAGCCTGGTCTTGGCTCTGGCAGCAGGGACGTTGGCCATGACTCCTGGGAGTCTCCAGCTCAGTTTAAATCCTTTGCATTGTGGTGCTCTGGCATGGCTGCAACCCCTGCAGAACATTCCTGGCTACAGGTGAGGGTGTCCAAGAGCTAGGAGAGAACATCTTCAGCTGCACGGAACAAGGAGAATGGATGTAGAGAGAGTCTCTGTCTTTTGACTGGGAAAAGTTTCAATTGGCATACTGGACCCCGTTCCCAATGCTGAAATCCAAGCTGGCTGGTAGAAAGTGCCCACCCCTTTTTCTTTTTTGGCTTATGGACCTGCATCCACCTCCCCCAAGGCAGTGCCTGGGTGGGATGGCACACATGTGGTGAGGTTCCTGTTTGGCACCACCTCTGCTTGATCCCCCCATGGTTCCTAGCACAGTTTCCATGCTCGTAGCTCTACCAGCTCCCAGCCCCAGGTTCCTTTTCCAGGATCCCACAGCAACAACAGGGCATGAATGCAGTGACCATCGAGTCTGTTGGTCTTTGCCCTAAAACACCTGTAGTATTGAGTGACCCCCAGTTCCTTCTCGAGGAGTGGGATTGCCCCAGTGTCCAGCCGTGTGACTGGCTGCCACCCTGCAATCCAACAGCTTACAAGCAGGAGGAACTTTATGCTTTTTCGTATTAAATGTGAGCCTCCCACTAGTTCTTGTGATTCGGGAAGTTCTTAAAATGACCCCGTGCCATGGAATTCAAGTGGAACTGCAGTTTGAAGGCTGGTGGAGGAATGTCACTCGTGGGATCTTCAGAATGGACATGGTTCCACCCATCCCTGCCTTGTGAGCAGGCAGCAACAGGTGAGCTGGCTTGAAGGCAGCAGTTTCCAACATCGTTTTCCAAAAAATCCCATTAACTTTTGGGCTGAAACTGGGGGTTCCAGAGATCTGCCATGTGTCTCGTGTCTAGGAGGCTTCTCATGGGTGCTTTGGTCTTCAGGGTGACGGTGGCAGTTCCATGTGGGTGAATTCCCCTCTGATGCTGGGGAATGCCAGCTTGTAAGTGCTTCCAGGGGCTGCTAAGATGTGAAGGTCCTGGGTCCAGTGCTAAGGACAGAGTTGACTCACCCCATGGAAAATAAATGGCTAAAAGTGAACAAACTAACTAGATTCTGCCTTTGGCTATGGAGCTAACAGGAATTCAGTGCTCCCTGAACTCCCCAGTGGGGGAATTCAGTCCTGGGAAAAAGGCACTGCAGCGCACTGCTTATCAGAGAACTACTGCTAGATGGAGAAAAGCTGACAGCAAATATTTACCCTGGGATCAATTCTGTTTAAAGTGCAATGTTTGGAGCAGAGCTTGGATGTGAGGAGGTCAGGCATAAGATCAAGGCTGCATTTATATAAAGACAGAGGGATATGCTCTGGGAATCCTTGCTTGGAAAGGGAAAAGACTGGAGGATTTTGAAAGACAAGCTATGAAGATCTTAATTTTTGTCCTCACACTGAGCATTTTCTCGTGTTCAGGTAAGTTGGAGCCACATCCTCTTTCTTAGGGTGGTTTTGGGGGGAAAAGTCCAAGCCTACAATGAACTTGTGTTGGAACTGTGCCTCCCTCTCAGGGTTTCCAGCCTATGACTATGACTTCCCTGTCACAGAAGAGGCTCTCAATGCTTCCATTGCACGGATCAATTCCCAGTCATGGAGCAGAAACCTGTATGGTGTTGTCAGGAGCAGAGTCATGGGAGTAAGTGCACTGACAACACAGATCCTTTACCTGAAACGTGCTTTGCTGGGATGGAAAACTCTTTTCCACCCAGTCCTGGGAACCCAGATGTAGCTGGAGTTTACTGATGCTGCTTGGAAGAGGGTGGGTTTGGGCCATCGTGTGAAGTTGCAGCTTTAGGAACCTAAATATCTTTTGTATGTAAGTTTGTAATTAACATATTTTAAGAATTTGGATTTTTCACACCTAGAGTAGAAGTCCTTGAGGGTTGTCTTGCAGGAATTCTTTCAAAAGTGATGTTCTCAAATACCTCCAGCTCACTGCTTTGCTTTGGGCATTGAGCAGCGTGGTTCATCTGATGCTCTTCGCTGATTAAATGCCCCCACAATTCAGGATTCTTTCTCTGATCTTTATTTATGTCATCTGTCTCTACGCACCAAATCTGGTTTAAATCTGCTAGAGTCTAAGTGCAAGCAGGAAGCCCCTATTTGTTTTAATTTGTGGTGCTAAGAATTGTCATGAATGTCCCCCTGAGTTAAGGAATTAAAGCTTCTTAATCCAAAGTTTGTCCATGTCCATGCTCTTGAACACCCTCAGAACCTTTCTGTTTCTGTAGGGGGCCTTTATCAAGTCTTCTGCAAGGGTGAATGCCAAGATGACGTATGGATTTATATAGTTTGGATTGAAACCACCAAATATTTGAAAATAGTGGGAATTTGTTGCTTGTTGGGTTTTTTGGGGGGCACTGCTTATTTTTCTTCTTTCTTGAGTCTCCCATCTTGAGCTAAAGCATTGATTAGACTACAAGAAAGAGAAAAGAATAATCAAAAAGCACCAAAACTGTCTAAAGCTCAGGGCAAAGCCCATTGAGGCAGCTTTTCTCACACACATCAATCTGCTCTAAACTGGGCACTGACCCCTAATGCCCTTGTGCCATCTTCTGCTTGACAAAGAAGCAAGATTGCCAGGGAACGAGGGCAGCAGAAGAGTGAGGAGGACTAGTGATGTGCTGTGTGACCCTCCTTTCACCAGGTGGACATGTGGGACAGCGATGCCTACAGGTTAGATCTGCAGTTCAGCATCCGTGAGACCGTCTGCACCAAAGCTTCGGGGAGAGACCCCTTCACCTGTGACTTCAAAACTGGCCCTTTTGTGGTAGGTGCCCCTGCTAGGAATGGGAACCCTCCCCACCCTGCAAGATCTTCTCAGGATGGGCTGGAATGCTGCTGGGGCTGAAAAATTAGGAAGGGCTGGCTGGCTGGCATTCTGGTTCAACCTGCAGCATGGAGTGGGTGTTAGGTGGGAAGGGTCAGTGGTGGGAAACTCTTCTGCCTGGTCAGTGGGGAGGGCATGGGGCTGAAAAGAGGATTTGTGTCTTGGGAGAGGTGTGTAGTGAAGGCATGTGTGCTTTTGGGGCCAAATCCTAGAAGGAGTGGCTTGTTCTCAAAGATAAGAGGGTAGAAGAGCTGATGTTTCACTTGCTGTTGCCTATCTGGGTGCCATATAAAGCATTATCTTCCCTACACTTCTTGTAGTGCAGATCCCCCCTCTGTGCTGACAGTGCTGACCTCTTTCAGATTTTTAACTCCCAGCCTGAAATAAAAAGGCTCTTGATACAGCTCTTGCTCTGCCCTGAATCTTAAATCACCAGCTTTGGTGGAAATAGATCATCTTTGAGTCTGGACTTCTCTGTGCAGAGTTTCTTGGGCCAAATCACCTCTCTGCTGTGGAGCTAAGCAGCTCGTGTGTGTGTGTGTAGATGGCACCACACAGGATTGTTGGTTATTGCTTTGCTATTTTTCTTTAAAAACACAAATGGTGGTGGTGTCCCTTGTATCCTAAACTGACACCATCCCTCCCTCCTTCTTGGGGCAATACGGTAGTGGGAGGATGTGTTTTCCCAACTTGAGTGCAGGTTTTGCTGCAGTTTTTTGTCAAATTGCAGAGACAACATCTTTAAGGGCAGTTCAGACTTGCAGAGCTGGAGCTGCCCTTGGCATAGCCCTGCACTGTCCTTCTCTTTGAGCTTGGTGATGCCAGAGCTGTGACAAGGATGGGCAGGTTTTCTCCTACCTCGAGCAGGCTCAGAGGTCTGTAGTTGTGGAGCAATAACCTGGGTGTATTTGTGTATAATCTTTCATGGGTTCCTTTCTCTCGGAATTTGTTTTTTAAATCCTTCTGCAGGTTCCCAGCCCCAATGAAACGCCCACAAGAGGGTTTGTATTGGATGTTTGCTCTATGGGATTGGCCCTGTTTTGTTCTGTTGCAGCCCACTGCTTCCTGCAGGAGTGTTGTGGAAGTGTCTGGGGAGCTGATTTCCAACATCACCGTGCGGTGCCATCGTGCCACATTCAGCTCTGAATCGATGAGCAGCGAGGAGGTGAGGAGGGGGAAAACTGATTTTTGCTGCCTGGAGGAGTGAAACTTCTGCTTAGCCTCTTTTGAGCAGTCAGGTGTCTGTGTGTGCTCCTTTTGCAGCTGCAGGTCTGGATCAGCAAAGTGGCTGTAGTTTGAAATCCAGCTGAGGGCTCTGACCTTGCCTGGCAGAGTGTGACTCTGTGGCAGTGCCACATCCATCAACTCCAACACTTCCTTCATTGAGGATGTGCCTGGAGAACAAGGACTGGCACTTCTTGGACACACACAAATCCCTGTGGCTCTGGCTCTGTTACCAAACCCAGCTCTCAGTTGAGTGTGTCATCACAGCACAGCCCAAGGACATTTGGTCTGCTGTGCTCCCTTTTTGAGCTCTTTCTTGTTTTTTAAGGTGTTATTCAATGCTGACCTAAGCTGGGAATTCCTGCTGGCTGTTTCCAAATCATGCCAGTGTCTGCTTTATCCATGAACTGACTCTTGAACTTGTGTGTCTGCACTCAGAACACAGCTCTACTGTGAGTGTTGTGCTGGAGGGAACAAAGTTTCATGAGCAAAGATATGGACAGCTTTTAGTTTTGGAAAATTCAGCGAACTAAATGAAGAAGTTGAATTGTAGAATCACTGAATGGTTTGGGTTGGAAGGGTCCTTAAAGCCCATCTTGTTCCACCCCTTGCCATGGGCAGGGACAGCTCCCACTGTCCCAGGCTGCTCCAAGCACCTCCAGCCTGGCCTTGGGCACTGCCAGGGATCCAGGGGCAGCCACAGCTGCTCTGGGCACCCTGTGCCAGGGCCTGCCCACCCTCAGAGGGAACAATTTCTTCCCACTATCCCACCTAACCCTGCTGTCCTTCAGCCTAAGACCATTTTTCCTTCTCCAGTCACTACAAGCCCATGTGAGAAGTCCCTCTCCAGCCACCTTGTAAGCAAATGGGATTCTTTGTTACTTTCCTTGGCTTGAATTGCCAAATTAGCTCTTCTTTTTTTTTTTTCCCCTCAAAAATCTCCATTCAGAGCTAGCTAGTGAGTGCACCCCAGGAAGCCTGGCTTCACAGAGCATGGGAAGCACTGGAATGTGTGACCCAGTCTGGGGTGTTCTGTCAGTCCTCTGAGGGTTGGCATTACTGTTGTTTAACAGGGCACTCAGCACCAACACTTGCTTTTACAAGCAGACATCTTCCCCCAAGTCTTCCTTAACCAGCACTTAAAATTCAGCACTGCTGCCAATATTCCTGCTGGGGAAAATATATTTCCTGCAAAGTTAATAAGGAATAAATGCCAAAGGGAATTACTGCACTTGGAAAGGGAAGTGTTTCCCTCTGCAGAGGGCTGCAGCAAGTGCACTGTTAGCTCTTGCTGTGGAGCTGTACTCAGCTCAGGGCATCTCAGCTTGGCTGAGGTGCTGTTGGTGTACCTGTGGTGGTATTTGGATGGGAGAAGGAACTGTGATCGACTGAGGCTGGCATCACAGAGTATCCTGAGTTTGATAGGATCGTGGAGTCCAACCCCTGGACTGCAGGAGTATCAGCCATAACCTTGTTTTCAGCGAAATTAAGAATGAGGTTTGGAATTACTTTGGTGATCACCTAGTGCCTGAGGAAATGGAGAGGTGGGGACTTCTTGCCAGGGGAGGTTTTTAAAGAAATATCTTTAATTTCCAGATGATGCACGTGCCGATAACGACCCCCAACAGGCGAGGCAGCGCTCACAGGGAAGGTAAGCCCGTTCTGCCATGCTGGAATACCCTGACCTGTGTTTTCCTTTTGGAACATCTCAAGGTCATCTGTCTGAGGGAGAAGAAAATGTGAAAAATCAGCTGTTTGCTCCTTGCATTGGGCAACTGGTTTTTCCCTTGCAGAGGGGTGTCCAGTTGAGGGTGCAGAGAGGGCACTGTCCTGCCAAGCCAGGCTGTGCTGAGGTTTGTACATTTTCTGGGTTGCCACATTTATGCTCTCATAACCTGTACTTGTGTGCAGAACGCTGAGTATTTTCTATTCTAGAATCACAGAGTGGTTTGTATTGGAAGGGATCTGAAAAACCATCTTGTTCCACCCCCCTGCCATGGGCAGGGACACCTTCCACTGTCCCAGGTTGCTCCAAGCCCTGTCCAACCTGGCTCTGGACACTTCCAGGGATCCAGGGGCAGCCACAGCTGCTCTGGGCAGCAGTCAACACATGCTTGAAAGCACCTCATGCTCACAGATGTCTCCGTGTTCTTTTTTTAGATGATGCCTTTGCTCCTGAAGCCTTCCCTTCAAGGGGAAGAGGCAGCAGCCCTGGAGACTGGAACAAACCCAGCTCCTTGGGCACTGACAAGATGGAATAACCTGGTTTGGGTGAGTATGGGGTAGGGTTAGTGTTGAGAGAATCAGAGAGCCTACAGCTCCAGGAACAAGGGGCCTGGAAAAGGCCATCCTAGCAGGGCCTACATCTTTGCTGCTCCTACATCTTTCTGATCTGGACCACCTGTAGTGATGGGCTTCGGGTTAGCGTAGGCTTAGGGTTGGGCTTTGGGTTAGGGTTAGCTTTTATGCACCCTGGGCCTGCAGGTTTTGTGGCAGTGACTGCTCAGGATGAAGGACTTCAAGCTGCTTCACTCCTGGGAAGACATCCCAGCTACAGAGTTCGTGGCTGTCACTGACTTTTGAGTTGTCCCTGCCATGTACTCTGATGTACACCAGTGTCCTGGGGCACAGGTGGTATGAAAAGTGTGCAAGAAAATCCATCTGTAAACTTAGAGTTTGATGTAGGATTCTAGCCTTTTGGCCTCAATTTTCCTCATGACAAGAAGGACCCTGAGGGGCTGGAGCGTGGCCAGGGCAGGGAATGGAGCTGGGAAGGGGCTGGAGCCCCAGGAGAGGCTGAGGGAGCTGGAAAGGGGCTCAGCCTGGAGCAAAGGAGGCTCAGGGGGGACCTTGTGGCTCTGTACAAGTCCCTGACAGGAGGGGGGTCGGGCTCTGGGAACAGGGACAGGAGGAGAGGGAACGGCTTCAGGCTGGGCCAGGGGAGGTTTAGATCAGATATTAGGAATTTTTGTTTTCCCAGAAATGATTCTAAAGCTTTGGAACAGGCTGCCCAGGGAGGTGTGCATCCCTGGAAGCATTCAAAAACAATGTGGATGTGGCACCTGAGGACTTGGTTTAGTAGTGCTGACTTGATGGCCAGACTTGGTGATCTTAAAGGGCTCTTCCAACCTTAACAATTCTGTGATTCCTTCTCTCGTGGCTGGCAGAGACATGTTTCTGTTGGATGCTCTGTGGATTCTCTGGACCTCATCCAAAGCAGTTTCCCTCAGCAGGGGTGTGTCCCTTGGCTGTGGGATCTGGAGCACGCTCTGGCAAAGAGGCAGATGAGTTCTTGGGTGCCCCAGTGCTTCAGGAAGTCACTCACCATCCCTCTGTGGTGCTCTCCTCCCACCCATGGCTTGGTGTGTGTATCCTGCAGATTCTTGGAGAAGTGGCCGTGCCTTTGTGCCAAATCAGGTGCCCCAGGGCCACACAGCTCCTGAAACAAAAAACTGAAGGGATCTGGGAGAACCACAGTGTGGTTTCCCCTGCAAAAGCACTTTTCTTGGGGAATCTGCGAAGGAGATGTTCAGAGCCCAATTAATGGGAATGATAATGAAAGACACCCGTGATTTATTGGAGCTGGCAGGGCCTATCCCACACAAAGCACCTTTGCTGACCTGACTGTGGCTTTGTGTGGGAGCAGCTCTAATTGCTGCTGCTGCTTGACCAGCCATCTTAAGGAGCTGATCTAAAGAGTTTCAGCAACACGGACTGAGCTCATTCTTTGGCATGCTGAACAGGTTTAAAGTAGTTGGGAAAGGAAGGGGAAATTACTTAGTGCTCTGTCTTTATGATTAAAAAGGCTTGGGTACATATCATTAGCAGGTCCCTGAGGAGTGCCAGAACGGAGTGCTCCCTGTGTGTGGAGCTCAGCTCCAGCCTGCTGCGTTGGAAACGAGATGGTTTTAGATGGAATTTAGCAGTTTTAGATGGAATTTAGCACCGGTGACTCACCAAAAGCTAACACATGTTACTCATAAGCACAGCCCTGGTAAACCTCGATGTGCTGAAGGAGACAAGCCTCCTGCTCTCCTGGAAAGGAGATATCAAAGGCAAACCCAGGCACCCTGCTCTGTTAGTAAGAATTACTTCATTAAATCCGTACGCTGTTTTAGTTTATCCCTGAGCCACCAAAGCCAATGGGCCTTTTTAATCCCTGCCTGTCTTCTTAGAGGAATCTCTAACTTTTGCTTGCATTTGGAAAGTTCCAGGTATCTTTAATTCTCCAGCTCTCAAGAAGAGCTATCCCCTTTAGGCAGCACTCAGAAATGCTTTGTGTCCTTGTATCTAATGTCTAACAAATCTCCAAACCAGAAGCAAGATGGAAAATGTTCCTGAAAAAAAAAAAAAAACCAACCCGTGAAGCAAACGGGGAGAAATTTATGGTTCTTGAAACCCAGAGCAGTTCAAAATTTAATACTTTCTGCTTGCTCTTGAAGATGGGTTGCAAGTGTCATTTTATGGAGCTGTATTTCATGGAAGTGTCATTTATGGAGCTGTGTTTCCTACCAGTTTCCTGGGATTTGGACAGATACATCAGGACATTTAAAGAGAATATCAACCCCACCTCCAAAGTCCCTTGTTACTCTTGCTTTCATCAATTTGACTTATCAGCTGCAAAGTCTGGAGAGGAATCTTCCTG
Organism: Lanius collurio; assembly: GCA_020086605.1. Lineage (NCBI taxonomy): Eukaryota > Metazoa > Chordata > Aves > Passeriformes > Laniidae > Lanius > Lanius collurio. Next base: position 5,045,816 of record JACBWW010000047.1, read on the forward strand.
ATTTCACTTGTATCCAGAATTAAAGGGTTTCATTTGAAGCCAGAAATTAAACAGATTTCATGGGTCTGAGGCCAGGAGAAGTTTTTCCCGGCTGTTTTCCCTGGGTTTTGGCAGTGTGTGATCCTGGCTGGCATTAGTGCAAGCCATGCAGTGTTTGGTGGGGCATAGGGAACGAGTGCTGAGTTTTGAAATGGCAGTGGCTCGACTGACTTAGCTGAGAATATTTTGGGGGAGGCTGGGGAAGTAGCAATTTAATAACAGAAGACTTTCATCTCTTCCTGAAAGAACCTAGTGCTGACAGGCAAAGCTAGACAGGTTCAGGTAAGAAATGAAATGGGATTTTTTTTTTTACACACCAGAATGACTGCTGCAAAAATTGCTCAGGCAAGTGGCTGACAGTTTTTCATGCTGGATTTTATATTTCTGAGCGAGGCCTTCTTATCTTTTTGGTTACAGGAATTATTTCAGGAGAATTCTGTGCCTGACTTTGTGCAAGAAGCCAGGCTAAAGAACTCACTGGTACTTTGTAGCTCTTTTTATTTATTGGAATGTGCTAAATATTCAAGAGGTAAAAAAAATCAGTGCTATTGTTATATAAAGAATATTTTCAAGTCGGAATTCTTCAGACCCACCAGTCTGATGGTGCCTGCAGGAATTAGAAATTGCATATGAAAAACCCCATCAACGATTAATGAGCTTACTTCAGTGACAAGTCCTAATCAGATTTTCTGGATTTGTTTCCTGGTCCATCTCCAGAACTGGGGAGATTGGGAAATTCCCATGGCATGCTGTGGGGCCGTGTCTTTCCCACAAACAGCTCAGGCCCATGGGGAGTGCCAGGAAGGGGGAAAGCTGCTGTACAAGATCCCCTGTTAACAACCCGAGCCTTCAACGAGCTGGAATCTGCTTAATGGTGCTCATGGCTCTGAATTGCAACCAGGAGCCAAAGAATGGCTGGAATTTACCAACCACCTCGATCCTGGGGAAGCAAAAGGGCTCTGATGCTTTGCTCTTCCAAAATCACCTGCCTAAGGCAGTTTTTTCTTGTGCAGGGTGAAGCCTGACCCGTGAATTATATCTGGAGTCTCCCCAGCAATGCTTCATGTCCTTGAACAGGAAAATCAAGAAGCAAGTTCCTGCCTTTGCAAAATACGTGTAGATGGTGAATGCTGATTGTCTCTTGCTCATTAGTCACATAAGCAAAGTGTTTTTAAACAGGAAATCAACCTCCTTCAGCATCAAGCCAAGGGGCTGTGATTTCCTCCTTGAGTTTTCTGTATTTTCCTCACAATTGCTCTCTGACTGAGGTCTCTGTCACCTGGCACAGCTTGCTGCTGGCAGGAGGTTGGTGGTGGCAGTCGTGAGGAGCTGATGAGCAGCACTGCATGTGCAGAAGTGGATAGACTGGCATCCTTAAATATTTGGGTGGGGTTTTTTTTCCAATGGAAGAGTAACAGGCAGCATTGGGCCTCTTTTCATACCTAAGAAATCCAGGATCAGACCTCCAGAGTGACATGGAAACCTGTTTATCTGTCTCCTATAAATATAATTACAGAGCAGGGTTCACAGCTCTCCTGGGGCATGGAAAAATGAGCTTTAATCCCCAGCGTCCTCATTAAGGAGCTGCTTGGCTTTAGTTGTGGCTTTATATCCTCCTGTCTTTGTTTTTGCCTCTGCCGTTCACCCACCCACTTTCTCCAGCGCTCCTAAAGCAGATTATTGCTTTCTGGGGAGGAAAAACCCCAAAGTGAAGCACCAGAGGGAAGGAGAATCCCTGCAGAGCGGGATCTGTTGCAGAGTGTGTGAGCTCTGTGTCGGATGAGCTTTGGGAGCGAGGGCTGGCCCAGCTCGTGGCTTGGGGAAGTGACAGGCTGCTGTTGTGTCACTGCTGCCACGGAGCCTGGCTGTGATGGCCGAGTCCTCGGTGTCACCTGGCAGCTGTGATGTGCTGTGGCAGGGGACAGCACGCTGTGCTCTGCTCAGAGGCAAAGGACTGGCAGTGAAACAGAGCCAGGCAGGACCTTTCCCGCTGCTGAGGTCAGAGCGTGGCGCAGGGATGGGGCAGAGGTGTTGCAGCAGAGAGGAGAATCGCTGTGACAGCCTCCTGGTGCTGTGAAACAGCAGCAGGGGTTTTTCCTTGCCCTTTGTCGCCCTCCTCTCGATCTGTTTTGAAGGATCAGACCCACAGCTGCATGGAGGAAATTGCTCCTGCTTAGGGGGGATGCAGAGCTTGGGTGATCCCTTGCACTTCACAAACCCCTTCATCTTATTCCAGGAGAAAACCCACCGGGCTTCCTCCACTGCAGGAATGGCAACCGACTGCCCTCAGCCCATTGCTCAGTGCTGGGTTTTAGAAGGGAACTTGGCAAAGAATCAGGCACTTGGGAAGGGCCTCTCAAAGCCGGGCTGTGTGGCTGAGGTTGGAATGCCATGGGATGGAGGTCCCTCATCCTCTTTGGGCTCCGGACAGGAACCCTCTTGGGGGAAGGCTTTCTCCTTAAACTGAGATGGAATTTCCTGTGTTCCCACTGGTTCCTGTTTCTTCTCTTGTCCCTTGGTCCCCAGCAATGATTGCAGTGGCTGGTCCTGGCCTCCCCCTTCTGCAGGGCTGGGCAGGATTCAGGGGCTCCTGGACAAACTGTTCTTAGAGAGTCACTGCCTTTAATCCCTTCTGCACTCCTGGACTCTCCTTTCTTGCCCAAAATCTGTGTCTAAAATTTTACTAACAAAATTGTCTCACAGAAAAATTTCAGGTTGCCATGGTGACCAACTTGCTGAAGACACAGTGTAGGCTACAGAGCGCTGGGGGAACTGTCACACGCTCCCTCCAAAAAACACATCTCCACTTCTTCTGAGTATTGTACTCCCAATTCAGATCCATTTCAGAGCAGACCATACATCAGCTTCTAGCCTCAACCACCTCTGCTTCTGAGACTTGACAATGTGTGGTGATTTGCATCCCGTGGGACTTATTTCACTGGTGTTAATTTTTCTAAGAGTCTGCTTCTTTTAATTCCTTTTTTTTTTTTTTTTAACCCCAATTAGCCATTGCCATGGCATTTGAGCACATATGAAATGTTTTGCATATGCAGGTTTCTTTTTGCAGATTCCACATGGTGGGAAGCAAATTAATAAGCAACTTGTTGGAGCTGAATAGACTTTTCCCCAGGATGTTTGGTTGGTTCTGTGATGTAGGAGACAAACTCTCAGCTCTGACATTTCTCCTTCCTCTCTGTTTTTAAAGTAGATTGGAGAATGAAAAGAATCAAGATTCAAAGATCCAGCATGGGAAGAAAGAACCTGGTGCCTTGGCCTTTCCTTTTTGGTAAAAAACTGTTCTGCAGTGGAGTGAGAGTCTTCCCCCACACTCACTTTCTGCTCTGATGGCAGTTGGAGGAGCTCATGAGATGCTAAATACACCCTTGTCCATGATAGCCCTCCTGACATGTTAGGTCTCCCTGGGAGGACTGGAATTTATCTGTGTCCAGGATATTTCCACCACCCCATAATGATGCTATTAAAAGCTCGTTATTCCATCTGTTTGTTCTGCGTTGCTCCCTGCTTGCTCGAAATTTTCTATGATGCTTGTGGCTAATTATTAATTATTCAGCGTGATTCACCCACATTAATTCCTTTCTCTCCTCGCTCCAAATCCAGAGGCTGGAGTTGTAGCCCACCAGGAATCTGGCTTTAATGGGTACTTGGCTGCTAATGTGGAGAGCTGAGGGCTGCTAATGACGGTGATTGTCAGGTACTGGTGGCTCTGGGAAGAAGGCCGGGTTAGAGCAGACCTCTGATGTGTTCCTCACCTGGGAAAGAAGGTCTTAGCAGTCTTGACCTGTTCTCTCCACTCTCCCCCAGAGCCCACCCTGCGACACTTTGGGAAATGAAAGGTTACTGTGCAGCTTCAGGGGTTCTTGTTGGGTTTTTTTTAAATGCTGTCAGTCAAAATCAACCTGATTTTTCTCTCTAAAGCCTCCCTCCCACCCAGTTTGACTCTCACTTTATTTTCCCTCCTGATTGCAGCGAGGTAGCCTGATTTGTGGGAATTTCCATCTCAAAAGCTTGGAAAATGCAGTCAGAGCCCTGGATGATCACCTGTAGCAGGGAGCAGAAGGTGCTGGAAAGATGGGGAGAACAGAGAAAGGGATGTTTTCCTTTTCCATGGTGGTTTTGCTTTGCTTGGATGAACGGGACTGGGAACATCACCCCTTCAAGACCAGGCTGGATGGGGCTTGGAGCAACCTGGGATAGTGGAAGGTGTCCCTGCTCATGGCAGGGGGTGGGATGAGATGGGCTTTAAAGTCCTTTCCAACCCAAAGCTCTCTGGGATTCCACAATTCCTTTGCTTTGAATGCACAATGCCAGAGTCCTCCATCATCCATCTCTCTGCTGCAGATGAGTAAGTCTTGCTGAGCATCTTCTTTCCCAGTAGGGCCAATTTCACACCTCTGTGCTGGTTTTGGGCAGAGCCATGACTCTTCATTGGACAGGAACAGCTCACGTACTTTCTGAAACCCCTGGGCTCAAGTGATGGTGGCTTAGGCCTTCTCATGTAGGTCTTACTGGCCCAGGTGGGCAGAAGACCTTCCTGGCCTGTTCCTCCAAGACCTGGCTTTGTTTCCTGGAAGGGATGAGGTGGATTGACACAGGAACCAGTTTCAGCTGGGCTTGTACTCTTCCCTGTTTCCCTCTTGCTTTTCCCAGTTCCCAAGAGACAGTTCCAGGGCCAGGAGTTGGACTCAACCATCCTTGTGGGCCCCTCCAACTCACGATATTCTATGACTCTATATTTTGCTGATATGTGATAATTAAATGTGCACTTCTCTACACACACATGCACAGAAAAAAAGGAAAAAAACCCACTTTTTTTGGTTCCTCCCCACGAAAATTATTATTTTAAGCTCCTTGCTGCACACGTGCAAATGCCTTTACACCTAGGAGCTGATGTGGCATCTGCTCTGCAGATGTTTATCTGGCAGCAGGGAGCAATATTTCCTTTGTCCACATTACTTCCCTGAGCTTTTCCTGGTCTCAAATCGCTGACTCAAGCACTTGATGCTCCAACATACCAATGATCCTTGCTAGGGATGCTCCCTTCCAGCTCCCCTGGCTGAGAGTTTGGTCTCTGTCAGCAAACCATGAGTTTTCTTGGTGGATTTTGCTTGGGGAGTGAAGATTTATGCAGCAGCAGGGACAGGGAGGGAGCTTTCCCCACACCCTTAGAGACACCTCTTGCCCTGGAAGGAATGTGCAGAGTAGAAATTCTCCTCTTGCAGACTTTGAGGCTGTTCAGAAACTCTGAGGCAGCAGAAAAGGGAAGGGAGACAGCAAAGCCATCAGGGGTGAGACTGGGGCTTGCTGCATACAAACATTTTTTGAGCGTTGTTGCCTCACCAGAAGGTGAAATGTTGTCACCCTTCCAATGCAAAGCAGTCCTAGGATGAGGAAAGAAGTGAGGGTTTGGATTTGTGTGGTAATTTGGGGAATGAGCAGCAGCAACTGCAGCTTCCCACAGTGGTGGGGGCAGTGTCAGGGCACCTGGCCCCTGCACTGACCTCCAGCACTGCAGTCTGTCCCCAGGGAAGGGTGGAAACTGCTGACTTCTTGCTCTCTGAGGAAAGCAGTAAAACCTGCATCCATGGCAGAATCACTCCTTTTATATTCGTTTTCTCTGGGTTTTTTTTTTGTACACCGCAACACTTTTTGTGCTGACAGTGTCTGGGCAGGAATTCCCGTGGTGTGGGATGGATGAAGGACACCACCACGCAGTGATGATGCAGAAAAACTGGGCTCAGTTCCCTTCTCTCCCTTCAGTCAGCACTTGTGGAGTTTGGGCTCCAGGGTGCCACAGCATCTCAGTTCCCAGACCTTCTTTTTGGCATCGTGGCACAGACGCTCAGTGAGGGACACCCCACCCCTCAAAGTGTTCAGTGCCAGGTTGGACAGTGCTTGGGGCAACTTGGGCTAGTGGAAGGTGCCCTGAGATGGACTTTACAATCCCTTCCAGCCCAGTTTGTGATTCTGTGATCATCACCAGGCACTGGTGTGGTATGTGCCACCACGGGACTGCTACTGGTGCGTTGGTAGCCCTACGGCAAATTCTGTTCACATGGGCTAGCTGGGAATGGGTGGAACTACCAGCAGTTAGGAGGGGTTCAGTCCTGCATAGAACTAGCCTAGAAGAGTTCCCAAAGAGCAGAGACGATCAGCTGGATGGAGCCTGGCCCATGTTAGAGAGAAGGCTGCTGCTCATCCTGCAGGAATGTGGAGATTTCCGGGCATACGCTCTGCTGTCAGCAGCCTCAGCTCGGGTTGCTCATCCAGACTGACCCCTGGATGATCTCTCTGAAATGAAGGAGAGGCCTTTGTTGCCAAACCCTTGTCCTGATTTGGGGTGGGGAGCTGTTGGGAGCAGGAGCTGAGCGTTTTCCCATCGGCTCCACCACGGAGAGCGGGGTTGGCAGCACATCTGTGAGTTCAGCAGGGACACTTGGGAGGGTTCTGGGGAGACACAGCCGTGCTCAGGGTGGAGAACACCCTCTGTGGCACAAGAGATCAGTAACTGATTCCAGGACTGTCCCTGAGTGTGGCTGGCTGCTCCTGCTTCCCACTGGTGCTGATGCCCACTAGATGTCAGAATTGAATAAATGCAGGGGGAGGCAGCATCGCCGGTCTCAAATTATTCCCCTTTCTTTTTTTCCCCTTCTGATTTCTGGCCAGCTGTGTGATAAAATGACCTTTGTGCAATGAAGCTCGGTGTGTTTGAATGGTGAAGAGAACAGGGGCTGCAGAGAAGAAGTGACTGAGACAAAAAATCCTGGCAGGTTGGAGTGCTTGTTTTGCCTGTGGCAGCCCAGAGCTGAAATTCTGCTCCAGGCACAAAGACGGTTTTGCTTTTTACTCCGTGGGACAGTGGAATTTTCTTTCTCCTGCATGACAGGCTTATCCTTTCTGATAAAAGAGCTCTAAATCAAAATTCCCAGCCACCCCTTGCTTTGGCTGTGCAATGCCTTTGGTAAGAGGAAAGCTGAGAGAAATAAATGCTGCTTGTGGAGAGGGCTTGATTTCAGAGTTGAAGTCTTCTGTTCCCAGTCTCCTCTTCCTCAGGAGCTCAGCTCATTCACTGCAGCTGCTTAACTTTAGCAAGAGCATCCTGATGGCTCTAAAGATTAGGTGTGCTAATTAATGCTTTCACAACCAGGATGAAATTTGCTGCTGTGTGACGTTCTCAGCTGCCACAGTGTTTGCTCCTTTCAAGCCTCCCTCTGGCTTTAAAATCCCGCTGTTTTCTCCCCCCTCTTTCTCCCAGGACCAATTGTTGCCTCTGTCTCATGGCCCAGTGGGGATTCTCTGAAGGAAATGGAGTGCCAGCACTTGGCAGTCATCGCGTGGTGAAGGCTCCTGAGAGGGTGCTGGTGACGTGTCTGTGGGCACTGCTTGTCCTCTGTGACAAACAAGGAGTCTGGGCTGGAAAACCAGTGTTAGACCTGGCAAGGGGAGCTTAAAACAGGAGTCTTAACTCTTCCAAGGAAGTAAAGCTCCTGGAAGTGATCTAGATGTTCGTTGGAGATTAAATCAGGGGGAGATTAAGATGGGAGAAACGCAGCCCAAGAAGGAAATTGGGATTTCATGTTGGCCTCCAGAGACCAAACTGGTTTAGGGTATTATTTATCTGTGAGCCTTGAAGGAGGAGACCACCAGGAAAACCACAAAGCCTGGCAGGATCCCAGGGATTACAGGCCTTGATTAATGAGAGCTTAAAAAGAATCTTATGTGCTTTTGGAGAAGGAATATTTTTTCTGAGCAGTGGGAAGGTGATGCTGCTGGCTGAGCCTCCTGATCTGGAATGAATAATGGAGAGGGGGAAATAACCCTGCAGCATCCCAAATGGAAGGCTGGGGATTTAAAGGGAAAATGAAACCCCATAATCTCATCAAGAAGAGGTCCTGTGCAGGAGAACTGGGGCCAGAAACCTTTAAACCAACATGACACCTGTGGGTTACTGGGATAGACTCACTGAATCTTTCAGGTTGGAAAAGTTAAAATCATCGAGTCCAACTGTCAGCCTAAAGATGGGGCAGCAAAACCCCAATAACTTTTTCTGTACATGCTTCAAAGGTCTTTAATTTCCTTTTTGTGTTTGGATACTGGAGGCAGCCTTGTTCAACAGTGAGCACTCTCCATTAGACAGGGCTTGCCAGGAGCTTTGGGAGCAGGTAGAGCAGATAAAAAAGACAAACCAGAAAACCCTGGGATGGTCTCTGATGCAGGGGCTGCCAAGCCATATTTTTATACCTTTCCTGCATAGTGGAATGGTCTTCCAGGGTATTTTGAGGGGAAGAAGCACTGACTACAGGTAATGCTAGAATTGATTGCAAAAGCCTTTGAGTCATTTGGTTTTCTAAGCTGATGATTTATTAATTGCCAACTTTTTATCCCCTTGGAAAAAAAAGAAAAAAATAATCACTTGTCCATGCAATTTTTTTCCAGCTTCTTGAGCTTTTTTAAAGCATTCACAGGTCCTGCAGGTGAAGTTTCTGTAACAGGCCCCACACCAACTTTTCTAGCAGAGAAAAAGGGACTCAAACTTATGAGGTTTATGCATCAAGAAGGATACACCCCCCTTACAAGGCTGGAGCAGCGGATCTGTGCGTCTGCAGTGTGTTCAGTGAACCAAAACACAGCTCTTTTCCTAAAAGCTTATGTGCCAAAGTTTGAAAATATACCTCTTGAAGTGGAGGTGTCTGAGGAAAGACTGAACAGGAGTGGTTGGGTGCTCTTTGGAGAGGGGCAGGGATTTCAGTTCCTTCACTGAAAGAGGATGGAACCAAAGCCTGGAGCTGAAATAATAGGCCTTGGTATTCTGCTGTGATGGTATGACTCTGTCTGTCTTTAAAATGACTGCTCATTATGGCTGTTTCATCACAAAATGACTTTTCAGTTGCTATCTGCTCTTGGGCAACAGGCCCTGTCCTGACACTTCTGCATTTCTCATCCCTCCCTGGCTGAAACAACTCTGCAGAAAGTTGCCAGCAATCCAGTTCACCTAAAAAAATCCTACTTTTTTAGAGAACTTACCATTTATTGAAGACATTGCCCAGTCCCACGGTGAGCAAGAGCAGAGATCCTCAGCCTGGTGCTCCTGCCTGCCATCGATTGACATTTGCAGTGTTGGCTCTGCAGGAGGAGAGCAGCTGGGAGCAAAGGGCTGGAATTCCAGGGGGATGTGCTGGGAGGCTGGAGCCTGCCACGGGTTGGATGTGAATGCTGCTGGTGCAGGAGCCTCCCCCTGTTTTGTATTCACAGCCATGCTCTGGTACTGCAGGGCCCTTGGTTTCCAAAGCCCAGGAACTTGTGGGAGCTGAGCGGGATCTTTGGAATCTGCCCCTCTGAGCAACCAGAGAAACTGCAAGGGTGAAGTCTGGGGTTTAAAACTCTCTCTTTTTCTTTACTTGATGCCAGGGCTGTTCATTTAGGGGTGAGGCTGCTGTGGGACCTGGCAGAAGTGGTTTTTCCTTCCAACCCCGAGCATTCCCAGACCTCCACCCTTTGCCCCGGTGTGTGCAGTGGTGGAAGGAACGGGGCTGGTTTCACCTCAAAGCTTCCAGGGCCGAGGGCCAGTTGGCCAAAAGCTCCTCGTGCTTGTGCCTCCCCTTTGCTCCTAGAGAGGACAAACAGAAGAGGTCTGTGTTTACAGACCTCTCACCTAAGGGGAGGCATTTTTGCCCATATGTGTGATTTGCCAAGAGTGGGAAATTCCCTCCTTAGCAGCGCAGGACACTCGGGCAGAGCTCAGGAGAGGCTCAGCTGAAAGTCTTGTGAGCACTTTGCCTTCCTCAGATGTCTCATCACTTCCCTGCTGGGAGAGCAGACAGCGATGGCACTGCTGTCCTGAAAACACACCTCCCTGGCCCCCTGAGGTGGCAAAAAATATGGCAACAGCTTCGTTCCAGAGCTGGTAAATGATGTTCTGAATGGCTGAGCCCAGCGTGGGCCAGAACTCCGTGCCAGCTTCCCTCACACTCATCCCAGTTAAGGTAACCACAGGACCCGCTGCTGCATGGAGGCACAGAGCACAAACCTTCTGCCACGATTAAGGGACCTGTAGGTACTTGCTAGCATGGAGTGCTGCCCACTTGGAGGTTACTTGCTCTTTTGAGTCTGCTTTCAGTGGAGAATCAAACCAGCCAGCCACCATCTGGGTTCCAAGACACTGATTTTAGCAACCAACCATCACAAAAAGTCTGTGTTCCCCTCGTTTCCCCCCCTGCCCCCCATCCTGCTCTTCGCTGATCAGGGACAGGCAGTTCAAGTGTGCAAGGGAAACACGAGCTGAGAACATGAAAGGCAGGGAGACAAGGCAGCTCTGAAACTGGGTTAGAGATGAAACAAGCCTGAAATTTGGCAGCTGCAGGCAAGGCTGGGTGGCCCAAGGGAAATGGCTTGCAATGATTGATGAGATAAATGATTAATGAAATGGTGTGATTAGCCCAGCACGGGGCTGCCTTTCTGTTTGGATCCCAGAGACACAAACTGAGAGGAGCTGGGTGGGTGTGAGTGATGCTGAGGAGCAAGTGGCAAGGGCAGCAGCTCCCACAAGGCAAGGAGATCACTCAAGTCAGCCTCATGTTGGCTTTCTTGCCCCTCCACCCCTGGGGTGGGGGGTCTAAAATATCCCTGTTTGGAGGGTTGACTCATCATTTGGTACGGGATTTGCCATCTGCACAGCTCTCTCTCTGTTCAGGCAGCTCAAATAGAAGGAATTTAATTTGAATCTCATTTTACACACCAGTTTTGCTCTTACCTTCGCTGCCATCCACTGAACACCTGGGCAGGGCAGGTCTTTTGGTGTATCGGGAATTTTGGGTCTCCTGGGCTTCCAGGGGCTGTTTGTATGGGGATAGTAGTAACCTGGGGAGTTGTGGGGGGGGGTCAGGTCTCATTCTGCTTTTTCCTGGCAGATATTTCTTTCAGGAAAGCAGGATGTTCAAATAACAGCTAATCTGTCATGCTGATAGTTGTGTCAGCAGAGTCTAAATAAGAGATCGATCTGTGTTTACACCCCCCCACCAACTCCTTGGAAGATTTTGGAACGAGGGGAGTGTTTGTGGGAACTGGTTGCATCTGCTGTTAGATTAATAGAGTCAGCCTTTAGAATGACATAACCATGCCCTCGAGGGTTTGGGGTTCTTTGCCAGTTTAAAAGACAAATGCATCGTTCTGCGATTCTGTGAGCTCCCTGTTGCTGAGAGCCAAATGTTTGCAGCACACAGGAGTGCCAATCCAACCTGTCCATCGGGGGGGAGCTTGAAGAACCTGCCTCCTTGGACCCATCAGGTGAACTTTCTCCTTTCCAGAGGGCAGACACAGGTGTTGGCTTTCTGTGTCTGGCATAGCCTAACACCTTTTTGGCGTGGTTACGCCCTCCAAAATAAAACACCAAGATTAGAACAAAAGCTGCACCCAGGAGATGCTGTTTCTCCCAGGACTTACAGCATCCCCTGGTTACTTAATGCCAGCTGGCTGGGGTGGCTGGAGACTAAGTATGGATGTGCATGTATCCATGTGTGTGTATATATAGATCTAAAAATTCCTTTAACAGCTACAGGATTTTCTTCTCCCCCTGCACTGTGCAGTCCTTCAGCTGTTGTTGATTAGGAGGACATTGATGTATAGAAGCCATACAATACAGAAATGCCATATTTCTTCACCTCTCCTGTTCCCCCAGTGACTGCTGCAGGAATCCTGGAAGCTGAGCTGATATTCTGAGTACCACCAGTTTGGGCTCTGTTCCTGCTTTTCCTGCTAAATAGAGTCAGCTGGCTTTGCAGGGACTGCACTGGGAAAAGCAGCTCTGTATCAAGGTCGTTCATTTCCCCAAGGGCAATAAACTTCCACAAAACTGATTGTCAGAGGACTAAAAGCTGGATTTTGAAGCAGGCCTGAATTTAGCCCTGTAACTCCGTTGGTTACTCGCTGGGCTGGATGCAAGCTCTGGAATGACTTGGAGAAAGGTCAAGGGGAAAAAATCCCAGTGTATTTCAGCGTGTCTGTCCTTCACTCATTCTTTTCTTCTTCTCAGCAGCACTAAAACTGTTTTGGGGAGCGTGTGCTCTCTGGAAGGCTTGGGTGGCACCCTTGGGCTGGGTGCCACCACCCTTTAATCGCTGAGGTAGCTTTCAGGTACTTGGCAGCTCTGTGAGCACAAAGCCATGAGCCAGTGGGTTTGGCTGACCTCCTGCAAGGCCTCCACATCAGGAGATAAGGAGCTCTTGGGAAACCACAGGAGCCATCCTTTGCCTCACTCCTGCTGACGACGAGGCTGTTGGGTGGCTCCTCCTTGGCACTCCTGTGAACCATCGCCCATCGTAATTTGGCTTTTCCGTGTGCCTGGGCTCTGTGATGGTTAAATGCCAGCGTGGCACTGCAGCTGTGCCTCTTTTTGGCTGAACATCAAGAGGCAGGCATCCAAATGTCAGGGTTTGGGGTTTTTTTTCTTCCTTTCTGTGCCATCTAAATCTTTTCTAAATGGAGGGGATTAAACCAAGGAGGCCGAAAGGAGATCTCCGTGTGATCGCTGTGTGTAATCTGTGTTCTCCTCAAGGCTGCAGAGTGACCCCAGCATAACCAGACCTTGCAGCCTTTCCCTTTGCTGCAAAGGTGTCCCTTGCTGAAATGACCAAAGATTTGCCTCCAGCTGAAGCCTCCAGGGCATGGAACACTGCCAAGGGTATGCAGGTAAAACCAGCCCCTAATACTGGACTGCTGCTGAGTTGGATGGGAAGCCTTGGAAAGCAAAGATCTCTAAGATGGGTCATCCTCATGAGATGGAGAGAAAAGAGCTGCACAAGAGCCAAGTGCACTGGTCACTTCTGGGATGGTTCTGGTTAAGATTTTGTGGCACAAGGAATTAATTTTTCTTGTTCTCATAAAATCGTAGAATGGTTTGGGTTGAGAAGGACCTTACAGCTCATCCAGTGCCACCCCTGCCATGGGCAGAGACACCTCCCACTGTCCCAGGCTGCTCCCAGCCCCAATGTCCAGCCTGGCCTTGGGCACTGCCAGGGATCCAGGGGCAGCCACAGCTGCTCTGGGCACCCTGTGCCAGGGCCTGCCCACCCTCACAGGGAACAATTCCTGCCCAAGATCCCATCCAGCCCTGCCCTCTGGCACTGGGAAGCCATTCCCTGTGTCCTGTCCCTCCATGCCTTGTCCCCAGTCCCTCTGCAGCTCTCCTGGAGCCCCTTTAGGCCCTGCCAGGGGCTCTGAGCCCTCCCTGGAGCCTTCTCCTCTCCAGGTGAGCACCCCCAGCTCTCCCAGTCTGGCTCCAGAGCAGAGGGGCTCCAGCCCTCAAATCATGCCCTGGACTCACTCCAACAGCTGCCCTCTGTGCTGGGAACCCCAGAGCTGGAGGCAACACTCAAGGTGAGGTCTCACCACTTTCCTACAAGGTCTTGGGAGCTGAGAAGCCTCAGGAGAAACGTCCCTGCCCCATTCCTTGCTTCCAGACTCTGCAAGCATTCCCTGGCTCCTTCGAGGGCACATCTTGCAGGCTCCCTGGGATGCTGGGAACACAGAGGGTAACACTCAGCTGCTTGTCATGCTCTTTTCCCACCTGTGCTCCTTCCCTTCTGCTGGATGTGACACACACTTCTCAGGCTGTTGGGAATCCTGACAGTTGCTGAAGTCTCTTTCAGAAGCCAAGCTGTACTTGTGATTTGAGGGTTCTTTGAGTAAAGTGGGGGAGAAAAAAACCAATTTTTTTTTTTTTTAAAGGACAGGCTATAAGAAGAAAATGGGGCAGAACAAAATGGAAGGCTGAAAGAGATTGACAGGGTGCTTTCAGCAGCTGCTGGCTCTCACAGTAACCATATCATTTTTTATCCAAAAAAAAAAAAAAAAAAGCACTTTTCCAAGCAAGTGTCTTCATGCTGCACCTTCTCTGCTCTTGGTGTGAGTGGAAGGCAGTGCTGGATGCTCCTCTGCAAGTGGCAGCCAGTTTGCTGCCGGCACATTCCCAGGTGAAAGCATTGTGCAAACGTCAGGGGAGCGTCTCCAGCCTTGAAAAATCAGCTGTCATTGCTTTCACCTTAACGTGAAATAAGATCCAAGGGGTGGGGAGAGGATAGGACAGCCAAAAACTGAACTCCAAGCCAAATTAGGTCTGCCTCTGAAAGCAGTTTTCTGTTCCAGAGGTCCCTTTCTCTCCACATGGGGTGGGCTGGCCTTGGGCAGCTGCCAGGTGCCCTCCTGGCTGCTCTCTCACTGCTCCTCCTTGGCAGGACAGAGGGAGAAAATAAGGTGGAAAATCTCCTGGATCAGGATAAAGGCAGGGAGATAATTCATCAGTTACTGTCATGGGCAAAACTGACTTGCCTTAGGGAGAAATTAATTTAATTTATTGCTAAAATTTGTGCAGCCTGGAGAAGAGGAGGCTGAAGGCAGACCTGAGAGCAGAATTCAGCTTCCTCTCAAGGGGCAGCTCCAATCTCTGCTCTCTGTGACTGGGACAGGGTCAGGTTGGATTTTAGGAAAAGGTTCTTTCCCCAGAGGGTGCTGGGCACTGCTCAGGCTCCCCAGGGAATGGGCACAGCCCCAAGGCTGCCAGGGATGCCCAGGGTGGGGTTGTTGGGGTGTCTGTGCAGGGCCAGGGGTTGGACTCCATGATCCTTATGGGTCCCTTCCAACCCCCATGATTTTGTGAGTAAAATAGATTTGGATAGAGAAAAACAAAGACAAAAATTAAAATAATGCTTCTTCTCTAACCCTCTTTGCCCAAGCTCATCTTCACTCCTTCATTCCCAGCTCTTCCATCTCTGTCCCCTGAGGAACTGGGAATGGTTGCAGTCAGCCCATAGCATCTCTCTGCATTCCTCCCTCTTCCTGCTTTTCTCCTTGGAAGGACTGGGCAGAGGCAGCAGAGGAGCTCCAGCAGTGGAGGACGTGGGCCAAGACATCCAAAATCTGGGCTGTGGGCAAATGGATTTATCCTTAGGGCTTCCCTTTCTAACTCCAGTGCAGGACACAACACTGACCTTGCCTTGAGAAATATTTGGGGTTCAGCTGGTGACTGTTCTACTTGAGGGTGTCAGGAGATTGCCAGGTAATTTCGAATTCCCACTTCCCTGTTTGCCCTGGCCTTGCAAGCGTAGTAGTTCAATAAATCCTTTACAACGGTGCTTAATGGCTTGTCACTTCAGGTTTGTGTTATTTCAGCATTTGCATGAGTGCATTCATGGTTTTGGCACTCCAAGCCACTGCAGAAGTCCGAGCTCCTTGGCTCCCCCAGCAGCAGGGAGCAGGGCTGGGGGTACATCACAAGGGTGGGGTTTCCTGTGGGGTGGGCAGCAATGTTCTGGCAAAAATAGGCAGCTCCCAGTTGAGCCAGGCTAGAGGATCTGAAGTCTGTGGTCCTCCCACTTCTCTTCTTCTCTGGCAGCTACTCCAGCAGCAGCAGCTGCTTCTTCAGCCCAGGCAAGTGAGCTCTTCTTCCAGAACAGAGAAACCTGGGCCCAGTTCATCATCCCTGTTAAATGCCCCACGGCATGGCGAGCTGAGCTGGGGGCCTCACTGAGCAAAACTCCCAAATCCCTGGAAGCTGCCAGGGCTCCAGCTGGATATCTGGAATAAAGAACCTTCCTTCCCTTCTCCTGGCTTTGTTTTCCCCTGTGAGCCACCACTTTTCCTCAGGAAAATGTGTTTTGAGTACCCAGCCTGCACTGTGTTGGATGTGGACCCAGCTTTTTGTTCAGAAGGAGGTTTTTTGGCTACACCAGTCAGAACTGGCTGAGGTTCCTTTCCCAAGAGACCTGTAAACAAGCAGGGTAACCACAGTGGTGTAGCTGGGCTCCAGAAGCAGCTGAATTCCAAATGTTGAGGCAGGAGTAGCTCACAGAGCTCCAGGTGGTTTTCTGCCTGCTGAAGGATGATGAAATGGGTGTTGAGCTCCTGTGTGTATGGATTTTATCACCTGGAACTGCCCTGAAATGGGCTCTGTAATGTAGCTTCTGAATCTTAGAGGAGAACTTCTTCCCCAAGCCCCTGACTAACGGGCCATGATCTTTACAAGTGTAAATAATGCTCTGCTTCCCCTTGTCCCTGTTCTTTCTTCCCACCCTGCATTGCTAGGGATGTATCAGGCCTCATCCAAGTTGTTCTAATACCCACATGAAACACTTTTATGTGGTCTAGCAATGTGAATATATCTAGGTATTTTCCTTCTGTAAGGGAGACTCCTTCAACTCTTCCAGTTCCTGGCTTATTTCTAGGAAGCAGAAGATAGAGCTCGTTGGTAGAGCCCATCTGCAGTCTTGTCCTCTGAAAATTCCCCTACCTTTGTAAAATCTTTCTGAGAGCTCTTTTAAAATGGCTCCTTTTATTTTTGGAGCCCCTTTGGTTGGGTGTTGACCTCCAGATACCTGACTGTCGAGCCCATATCAGCTCCAATGCTCTACAAGTTTCAGGGGGGGATCGTTCCTTGCCCTGAGGAAAACTGAGGCTTCCACTTCGCAGGAGCAGCAATGAAGGAGATTTCTTAGGATCCCTGTAGGAAAATGCTCCCTGCTAATGTGTTAGGAGGGTGGGAGCAGCTGCTTCTAATTGGCAGTGCCCCTGGAGGCTCCCAGAGTTCAGAGAGAGGGCAGACAAGAGAAGGTGAAGGCAGCAGCTGTGGGGAGCAGGGAACAAGCTCAGAACCCCCTTCAGTCATAGCCTTTAGCTGTGCCAAATGAGTGTGAGCACTCTGGATCACCAGCATCCAGCTAAAAAGCGGAAAGGAGGGAGCTAATGAGGTGCTGTAATTAATGCAGGAATGCTGCAGATCCCAGGTGGCTCCCGGAGCAGGGGTGGGAGGCTCAGGTGAGGTGGTTCCAGAAGCATCTCCTCCCTAAGCTTTTGAGCACAGTCACAAAGCCATTGCTGAATTTGAGGGGCTTGGGCTGTGTGTCCTGTCCTGTGTGAGCCTGCTTGCTGCTGCTTGTGTTCCTGGGTTTTAAATTATTCAGGTGGAACCAGATAGCAGCTTGTTGAACAAGGAACCTGTCAGAGAGTGGGATCTGTGTGTGGAAGAGGCAGAGGGAGAGGGCTGGTGGAGCTGTGGGTGCTCCTTAAATTAGCTTTGCTGCTGACCTTGATGTGAAGACAGGATGGAAAAGTGGAACTCACTCCAAGTCTGGCCACGTCTTTGCTCCTCCACAGCAGGAACAACCCTGCTGCATGTCCAGAAAGGTCTCCTGTTTCCTCACCCTGAGAATGACTTAAGCAGACACTAAAATTCACCCCATGGCTCAGAAATTCGAGAAGTGAATGAGCTGAAGCGTGTATTTTAACCTTCCCTGCACTCATCAGGGTGAAAAGCTGAACATTCTCTGCATGGGAGCGGAAATTTTTGTTGATTGCTGGAGTCAGAAGTGGAGAAGAAGAACCTCTCTCCCCCTCACCCTTCTGCAGCCTTCAATGACAGACTGTAAGTGTCACAGTGTGAATGTTGGCATCTTCCACCGGGGCTGCTGGGAGCCACATTTTCCAGCATTTTGTTCTTGTGTGACATGTGAGAGGAGAGAGGCTGTGCTGTGCTGGCAGGAGGAGCTGGGCCGTGCAGAGGGAGGGGGTCTCCACCCTTCAGCGGGACCGGCCGACCTTGGTCACACGTGGGGGTGGGATGTGGCTCTGGAGAAGCTCTGGGAGCCCTGTGGTTGGAAAAGGGCCATGTGGTGAGAGTGGCAGATGGCACAGAGCATCAGTTCTGGTCTCCAGCCTCACAGTGACAGCTTTTCCTACTCCTGTCCCTCTCACACCAACTGTGGGTGGCCAGGGGTGATCTTGGGGCTGACCTCCAGCAGCAGCTGATCCTTCACAGCATCCACGATCTGTTTAAATGGTGTTTGTGTCTCAGATTTTGGGGGTGGATGGTGATGCTGCTGTAGATCACAGAATCATTCAGCTTGGAAAAGACCTTTAACACTGCAAAGCCCAGCCATAAGGGGTGTGACTTCAGTAAAGAGCTGGGACAGAGGAGGGCTCGATGCAAGAATGCCACTGGAGCTGTCAAGCACTTGGGTTGTCTGTCCTCAGCAACCTTCAGGATTACTTCTTTTGCCCCCAGATTAATTTTTATCTTGTGTGAATCAGCTGTGTCCTTAAAAAAAGCAGACAAAGCCACAAAATCCGAGTCGTTGCTCTTTGCCTTCAGGCAAATCCTGGTACAGCCAACACAAGTTTGGGGCAAAACATTGCTTGGATCTATACCAGTCCCTCTTTACACTGCAGCTGGGGAGGAGGGGACACTGCCCCTAGCCAGGGCTTCCTGGCAGGAGCGTTTCTGTGAGGTGTTGAAATCATTTAGAACATGACCATGCATACATGAGCTTCTGGCAATTCCTGTTTCACCCTTTATGAGCTTGGTTTCCAGGAGTGTTTTTGCCACCCAGTTATGCACCAGTTAAAACTGACCTCTGCAACCCCCAGACCCGGTCCCCTGTATGGCACAGAATCCCAGGATAATTTAGGCTGGAAAAGACCTCCAAGATCATGGAGTCCAACCTTGGTGCCACACAAGAAATGCTGTGACTTTTAAATATAATTCAGTGATGCTGTTGTGGTGGGAGAGATCGAGTCCCAGACTGGTTTGGGTTGGAAGGGACCTTAAAGAGCACATGCTTCCAACCAGGGAATGTTTGATGTTAAATCTGTTATAAATGAAATGTCAATTTCATTGGATTAATAATTTGCGCAAGCCAAATTATTAATATAAAAACAAATAAAATTTATTTCAGTCAAATTGACAATCAAAATCAGCCACTATAAAAGAAAACAGGGCCAAGCCCAGGTTCTTGACCCTGGGTGACACATACACAGCTCTGACCACCAGCAGTTCAGAGAGGTAAGTGCTCACCTTGGAGATGTTTGAGTCCAGTTTTTATACTGTTTTTCTTGCTCTTGGCTATGAAATCCTTTGTCCTTTTCACTCCTGATGATACTCTGGTCCAGTGCTCAGTGGTACATTTAGATGTTGATGTGTCCAAGGATTCTCTTTGTGTTCTGGTTGATGGTTTCCAGTAACTCATCCCAAGAAATCCTTATATGATTACAATGAGGTATCTGAGTAATAGGTCCATTCATCAGCAATGTCCAGGGAGCAGCAGATCCTATCTCTTGCTTCTTTCAGATGGAAAAAGATTCTTGTTGGGTAAGATGAAATCATGGGTCTGAGGTCATCCCCTGAGCTTGCCTGCACTTCTTATGTTAATTAGTACCTTCCTTGAGCAAGATGTCATGAGACTTGCCAAGGTGTGCTCTGAACACAACTAAGTTTAAACATATATACAATTTACAAGATATAGTTTACATTTAAGATCTCACATTAATAACTTATTCCATTAATAGTGTTTTAATTCCTTATGAATTTTGACCCATCTACAACAAATCCATGGGCAAACTGGCTGCCACCCCTCGCTGCCATCCCTGGCTCCTGTCTGTGAGGGATGAGTGAGCCAAGCTCCGGGACCTGTCATTGCTCTCATCTGGGAAGGCCTTTGAAGAGTGACTGCCAAATGTCCTGTCACACCTACAGACCCAATCCCAATTTGGCTTTTGGAAAGCAAACAGCTTTTTGTCACATGTGAACTCTCTGTTTTGGGTGATGTGATCCCTGCTGGTTTTCCAGTTACTTACAAAAAAAAAAGTGTGAAAAAACTACTCTGAAGTTTTACAGGTTGGACTTGACTAGGAGTTCCCAATTCAGGGCCAGCTTTGCTGCCTGTCACTTCTCAGCCAAAGTGATAAAATGCCCTTGGATGAGGATTTCGAAAGCTTTCTTTGCAGCAGTAATTGTGGGAACTTGGATTCTGCAGATGCTGAGCAGCCTGAAATGAGTCTGGAAATCACCTTTGCTATGGTTTGCAGG
The DNA here is from genome assembly GCA_020086605.1 of Lanius collurio. NCBI lineage: Eukaryota > Metazoa > Chordata > Aves > Passeriformes > Laniidae > Lanius > Lanius collurio. The sequence goes on from JACBWW010000047.1 coordinate 5,065,722, forward strand.
AGGTTTCTGAGAGACATCGTGAAGGAAGGAGCAAGCCTGAGCATCCCTGGTGTTGGAAACAACTTTTAAAGATTTTGATTTTATTTCCCTAGTCAGGCTTGGTTTGCCCTGGGGAGAGAAATTTTAAGTTTTTTTCAGGGGACACAGAAAGACAAAAGATAACAGCCATCAACCAACATCCCCCCAGGTGTTGCCCCCTGGCATGATTGGAGACACACAGTTTGAAAGAGGCTGATAAGGAAATCAAGGGGGGAGAACCGAATTAGCAAAGGAATCCGGGGCCAGTAAGAAACCAAATATTAGAAAAACTGTGTCATTTGGGACCAATGAACTGGGAACTGCTTTGAGGGGTTATTTTGGTGTATAAATCTGCAGAAAACCTGGTAAAAGGCATGTGCATGTGTGGAATATTTTCCATGGCACCTCGTGGCCAGAAGAAGCAATGTCTGATTCTGTCATTTCAGCTATAATGTCGGAGGGTTTTTATTTTCCTCCTGAATTTAGGTGACACTGGCACTCGTGGTGTCCTTTTAAATGCTTCAGCACCAAAATTGTGTTGTCTCATGGGGCCCTCAAGGCCGGGTTGGACATTGGACAAGGCTTGGAAGAGCCTGGTCCAGTGGAAGGTGTCCCTGCCCATGGAACAAGAAGAGCTTTAAGGTCCTTTCCAACCCAGACCATTCTGGGATATGATTCCATGACTTGGGGGTGAGACTAACGTGGCCACCACCCTGGAGGCTGCTCCCCTGTAAGCCATGGAGCTGGAGGTGCTTTTCCACTTGCCAAATCCCTGGTTAATGCTCTGCCTCACTATTGGAATTAGAACTTTATATAAAGCACACCCTTATTAATTAGCAACAATAACCACTGCCTTGTGAGCTAATTATTTTGCCTAATAACAAAACACTTGCCAGGAAGTCTCTGCTTTTTGCAGCGGCTCGAGCTTGCCCCTGGCTTTGCTGCTGCTTCCTTTCAAAGCTGACAGCTCGGGGTGGCTTTGAGAGGCTTTTCCTAGGAAGGGTTTTTGTCACATTGCTCCAGTGATTGCTCCTCCGAGCTGCCACAACTCAGAGTGCTCCCCAGAGGCTTTGCTCAGACCTCTTCATGCAGCTTACACACCCCCCCGTAGCTGTGGGGTATTTCAAATATGCATAAGCTGTTGCTGTGTTTCTGGACTATTTATTTCCTACTCAGCTGTCTGTTTTGTGATGGATTTATCTTTTTTCCTTTGTTCTCTTTATTTTTTTAAAATTTATTTGAGGGTTTTTGTTTCATTTGGAGAGAAATTCTTATTAGGAAAGTGCAAGTGGAGAGCAGAGCTGAATTTCAGTTCTGGCTTGATATGTGGGCTTGGATCATCGAACCTGGCTGGGCTCGAGGCTGTGTCAACAGATTGAAAAGCACTAATTGAGGCCTCTGTAGTTGGAAAAATGTGTCCTGGGAGACTTTTCAGGATCTTTTCCTTTATTTTAACAGCAATGCACCTTGTAGGAATAACTGCAAGACATCCTAGGTTGAAAATAAGAGGTAAAACCTTTGTTAGCTCACCAAAATAGCAGCTGGGAGTGTTTGCTGAGGGTTGTCAGGGAGGGAGGGTCCAACACACGGCAGATCCTTGCTTCAGGTTGACAGCTCAGCTCTGGCCCTGCCTGTCCTTCTGTGCTGGTACCTCTGCTGAGGTTCCCTCCAGTGGCAAGAAGATTCCAAATGGGCGTTTTTAGCCTATTCGGGAACCCCTAGGAAGAGGATTTATTTATTTATTTATTTACTTTCCATTTGTATTTTTATTTGCGCCTTTTCTGTCTCTTCCAGGGGGAATTGAAATGCAAAACTCAGAGCTCTGTGCAAGCGTTTGAACTGCTCGGGACATCTGTTGGTGCCATGGGCAGGCTCTGGAACAGACAGTGCTGCTGACAGCAGGCAGGAGAGGATCTGTCTGGACAGTGCTAATCACAGGCTCTGGCAGGCTGGCTGCTGGGAGCCAGGCACAGATGGCTCCCTGTTCTGCACCCGCTGCCTTCAAGTCCTTGCAGCTCGCTGGTATTTTGTGAATCTATCTCGTCTTAGCACATTGCATGGCTTGTGCTCTCACCAGGCAAGGCTGCTGGAGTTTTCCTCTGCGGTGACACCGAGCTGGCTGCTCAGATTTGAGTCCCCACTGCTCTTCCTGCCGTGCTGGGGCAGGATTTGTTTCTTGGTGTCACCAAAAATTTGGTTCAGGTGGTGGCCGGCGTCTCCTGCTGTTTAAACGGCTTTCACCTGAAGGGGTTAACAAGAGAGATCACTCTAGGCTTGAGTAGTACTTCTGCATCTCCTTTCATCCCAATCAAAAGATCACTGGGAACTTGATTAGGAGGAAATGTGATGCAGATCATTGATGAAAATACCCTCTAAGAGCTTTGCATCTGGAAACGACCCGACAAACGCCATTGTTCACCGACAACTGATTAACAGAACCTCTTTACACAGTCATTAACATACCTGGCTGAGGCCTCGCTAATTATCAGCCGAGTTAATGCTTCCATCAGGGTGACAAGGGGGACAAGTCAGACCTCCTTTCCAGCCGTTCCGGTGACAGAAATGCACCTCTGAAGGTGACCCCGCAGCTGCGGGGATGCTGCTCTCACCTCCGCTGGGCACTTCGAGCTTCCCTGCTGCTGGGACCCAAAGCGCACTGTGAACACCCCAGTGCCTGCTGAACTCCCCCACCTTCGTTCCCCAGCTTTATTTCAGCTGTTGGGAGAACATCTCCCGTCCTTTATCACTTCCCAGATGGAAGCAGCGCGTTTTCACCCCAAAGGCTGCTCTCTGGACACGCAGAAAGGGGGACTGCTTTGGCTTGGAAGGGACCTCAGAGAGCATCCAGTTCCGACAAAGCACAGGGATAACTTGTTGGTCCCTGTGAGTAAGGGGGTAGTCCGTGGGTAACTCATGTAAGCACAGTTAACTATTAGGAGACAAAACTTAAGAAGCTGAATTTACATCTTGTCAAGATAGAGGGGACAGGAGGAGACAGCAAATGTTAATTCAGACAGCAAATGCTGATTACAAGACCTTGGAAGTAGGATTCGCCCTGATCTTGTTAAGATAGAAGGAACAAGGATCATCCCAAAAACTGCTGAATCATTCCTCAAAGGACTACACATGTCCCAGGGAGAAAGGTGAAAAGGGCACTATGAGGAAGACTGCTGATCTTCATCACAGAGACCCCCGAGGAAGAGGGGAAGCCTTCCTCAGTGTGACCACCAGGACACACAACGCATGCGTGACCCGTATGCTAATGATATTAATGGCTTACGGGGAATAATTTGTATAGCCACACCTGTCTCAATGAATGTAATGAATATTCATAATTTAACCCATAAGTACTGTATTGTAGAAGGTACCGGGGTGTGTGTTTGGAGGAGCGATCCCCCACACACCCAGCGCTGAATAAAGCAAATACCCACTTCTCTGACTGTCTCTGAAGTGACTCCTGGCCTGGCTTGGGGCGAATCACTGGACACGCAGAAAGGGGGACTGCCCGGCTGCTTTGGCTTGGAAGGGACCCCAGAGAGCATCCGGTTCCGACAAAGCACAGGGATAACTTGTTGGTCCCTGTGTGCCAAGTGGTGGGTACCGGGGGCAGGTGTCTCCTGGAGGTCCCAGCTGTTTCCAATGGACTCTCCACAGGGGACAGCTGGGCCCATCAGCCACAGGGGGGGCAGAAATGGTATTTAAGGAAGGGCAAATGCAGCAGTAGGTGTGGGTGCTGCTTGAGCTGGAAGGTTTGGTTTAAAGCCCGTTCTTGCAGGAGCAGGGGTGTTTGGGAGTGCTGGTTTTGCACCCTCGAGAAGGTGCTGTTCTGGGGAGGATGAGCCTCTTCATCACCTCCAAACTGCTGCTCTGCCTTTGCCGAGGTAGGTCTGTGTGCATGCAAAATGAAATTAAATCGAGAGGCTCTGCTTGCTGATTAAAATCAGCATAGCTCGATAATTGTAATGTTAAATGCTGCCTGTGCCCTGCAGAGCTGCAGGGTGATGGTTTTTCTGCGTTCAGCACTTAATGGGGCTCTTAGGAGCGAGTGTAACCCTGTGCTTGAGTGGGGCTGACTCACTGTCTGAACCCGCGGGCTTTTAGTCCTTGTTTCGCAGTCCGGCTGAGCAGCAGAAAATATCCCTCCTGCTTGAAATACGGGATTATTCAGTGACAAATTCCTTAGTGGAGCACTGTGTAACAAGCGCAGCACCCTGCCAGGACCCCAGCGGAGCTCCTTCCTGTGCTCCAGATTCGTGTTTCACCCCCTTATGCCCTTCAGCACTTGCTGGTGCCATGAATACTCTGCTGAGATGCTTGGAGAACCTCAGGGATTCTCCCAGCATTGTAACTGTTCCGGAATAGGTGAGGGATATCTCCTGGAAAAGCAAGGATGTGGGTTATTTCATAGCACGGCGTTTTCTCGTTTGAAAGCGCTGCTTTTGCAGGCAATTACACTGTGCTAGCAGAACAAATTTCAGTGAACAGTTGATAAAATTCATAATTAATGAGTTTTGGCTACCACAATGCTGATTCTGTTAAAAGTAAGCTCACATTCTATGCTTGTTTTTCCAAATATAAATGCATCTGCCTTTAGTGGAATTAAATGTCACCCAGACATGTGCAGGCCAGGGGAGGAAGTACATTCCTCAGCTGTTTAGTACCTGTCCCACTCTGTTTGCAGGGATGTGTTGGTTTTGGCCTTCTGGGCATGAAGTAGGAGGACAGAAAAGCTTTCTCCTCAAAATGCTGTCTGCAGGGCAAGGTGAATTTGCATGGGATGAACGCTGGAAGGGTGAAATGGCTGGAGGTGCCCGAGTGAGCTGGCTGTGCTCTTTGATATCCCTGTTTCCCTCTCGTTGTTCTCCTCTTCCCCTGGAGGAAACATCCAAAGACCTCTTCCGTGGCTTGCCTGGGGACAGCTCTTGGCCAGATTGCAGCTCAAGTGATGGGCTTGGAGGATGAGAAAGGACTCACTGGGGGTGTTGGTTGTGCTTCTTCAAGCACCTGGCAGCTTTTATAGATATTTATATAGAAATTGATGTACCTCTGTTGCCTCCTTCTCCCCAAAGCAACCTCTTTTTGTCACCACAAATGGAGAAAGCTGGACTGCAATAGAGGGAGCTGGAATGAGAGGGTGTTTAATGTGTTGGTCTCTTCCAGCCCAGCGTGTTCTGTGATTGTTCAGGCTGGCATCGGTGGATTAATTACCTGCAGAGCATTATTAATCAGCCCTGGCTACTCAGGTAACCAGGAGAATGCTCATGAAACAATTAAAGCTGAGAAAAGGTGATCTGGGGAAACTTAATTGGTGAAAACTGAAGGAAACCTCAGCAGCCAGCTGAAGTAGGTTAAGAATGGAGGTGTGATTCGATGCTCACACCTGGCAAGCCAGAGCAGGGATTGTAATCATCAAACCAGCCTTAGATTAGCTCTGCCCTGGCAGAGAGGCTGTAATTCCTAATTTTTCACCTACTTGAGTGGGATGGAGAAGGCATCTCCCAGGGATGTGTCCTCTCAGAGAGGCTGGAGTGTTTTCCCTCTACCCAGATCCAGGACACCGTGTCTTATAGGAAATATCTGTCTAAGGAGGCTTAATGTTTCTAATAAACCCCCCTCAGTTTTTACCCTCCTGTGTCTCCTGCAGATGTTGGACCTGCTGTTGGTTTAACAAGGTGGCCCTGAATTTTGGGTAGCTGCCCCTAAATCTGGGTGCTGTCTGGGTGCAGGTATCAGCTGATGCTCTGAGGACATCCACAGAGCCTTGATTGCTGGAACTGAGCCGGAGTGGGGCCAGGACAGGGAGTGGGGCCAGGACAGGGAGCTGTGCTCTGGTGGCTGGGAGGTCCTGGGGGCATCCCCTTGGAACAGGGAAGGGCTGGCTGGCTATGAGCCCTGTTGGCAGTGAGAAACCCAGCTCTATGTGGCAGCAGAAGCAGAAAAGTGATGCTGGTTTGGAGTTTTGAAAGACTTTTTAAACTTCTAGGTGTTGGAACTAAATTATCTTTAAGGTTGCTTGCAACCCAAACCGTTCCATAACATTGTGCTTTGGGATGTCAGACAAACCTCATTGCTCTGAAGCCTAAGAAGAAACATGATTTTGTTTTTTTTATTCACCTGCTTTTATTTTGCTTTTCAAATTCTCCTTTTCACCATTTTTTTTTTTTTTTAAGCTGCAAGAGCTTTAAACAATCTCTCAGGTGGAGTGTGCAGTGTGGGTATGAGCATTCAGTATGTCCCACAGATTTTTTTTTGTGTGTGGGCAAAGGGTTTAATACTTCCTTTAGTATCCCAGTCCCTTTACAGCCTGATGCAGCTTGCAGGGCATGAAAGGAAATCCAACTCTGTAGCAGAATTCAAAGGGGGAATAACGAATCGTGGTCTGTTTCAAATAATTAAAGCATGCAGATATTTAGTGATCTATCAAGGGGAATGAGGGAGTAATGAGCCACTCTGTCCAATTTGTTTTAGAGCTGGAGTTGGAGCATTCTGGTATAAAATTATAACCTCTGTATTAATCACAAGAATGTTCACTGTATCTAGGTCAAATCCACACGTGAACCTCCACAAAACTTTTGCTTCATTCAGCTTTTTCATGATTATCTTTACTCTCAGGTGCCTTAGGGAAGGTAAAATACCTTTGATTTTAAAGGGGGGGAGGGGGAAAAGGGGCATTTTTTTATCCAGTTTCTCTTTAGCTTCTCCTTCCTGCCTCATTTTGTAAAGCAGAAAGGTTTTTTCCTTTGAAAAGGGGGGAAGAAAAGGTTTGTTTTATGTATGTTTCTCACTGAAGGTTGCTCAAACCCAACCAGTTCTATTGTGGCTCTGAAGGAGCCATAAAATTTCATTACAGCTTTTCCACAGAGCCAATTTGAGTGTCCAGGCTCGGTGTTGTGGTTTAAAGCTCTCTCTAGAATCGCTGTGTGCCTCCTGCCCCTCCCTGCGTGGCTGCCAGCTTCAGTTCACGGCTACTGAAGGATTTCTTTGGGGACTGAAACCAATTAAAACTGCAATGAATTAGAGGCTCTGCCTTTGGGTTAGCTCTAAATCTTGGCTTTGTGTGCATGAGCATCCCACTCTGCAGGTGACTGTGCTCTTTCTCAGTCTGATTTATACAGAGAATGATCAAGAGGGAGCTCTGTGGCATCCAATATCCTATTTTTAGCTGAAAATCTGAAGGGTGGTTGTGTTTTTAGGGTGTTGGTGTGCTTTTTTTTTTGCCTTCCCCCCCTGTGGTAAATGCTGAAACAAATAATTCATTTTTAGCTCCTCTTTTCTCCTTTTATGTTAAAGCTCTTAATATCAGATTGCTCAAGAAATGCAATATCTCCTCAGCTTTGAGGCACTAGGAATAGTTCCTGCCTTGGATTTGGCAGCACTCCACCTGGGTGACTTGCAGTGTAGTTGTACACATTTACCCCAAAAATACCCAGAGAGGGTCACACTCTCCTCAGCAGGTTCGTGGCTGGATTTTACTGAGCCATAGCCAAGGCCTAGGGCTGCATTTCACATTTCTGCCATGTGCCAAAGTACTTGGAGCTGCAGGGCTCAGCTGGCATCCTTTGGGAGCAGGCATCCCATTTCTGAGTTATTCTGGCTCACACCAGCACTGAGGGGTTTGCAAGGACCTTAAAGCTCATTTTTTTTCCGTGGGTAGGGACACCTCCCACTGCCCCAGGCTGCTCCCAGCCCCAATGTCCAGCCTGGCCTTGGGCACTGCCAGGGATCCAGGGGCAGCCACAGCTGCTCTGGGCACCCTGTGCCAGGGCCTGCCCACCCTCCCAGGGAACAATTCCTGCCCAAGATCCCATCCAGCCCTGCCCTCTGGCACTGGGAAGCCATTCCCTGTGTCCTGTCCCTCCATCCCCTGTCCCCAGTCCCTCTCCAGCTCTCCTGGAGCCCCTTCAGGCCCTGTAAGGGGCTCTGAGCTCTCTCTGGAGCCTTCTCCTCTCCAGGTGAGCACCCCCAGCTCTCCCATCCTGGCTCCAGTGGGGCTCTGCTCATGTTAAAACACTGGCCTAAAATCTTTTTTCTTTTAGAGAGTGCAGTTTGACTCAGAATAACAATCCATCTTGTCTTGCATTAACCTCGATTCCTGCAGATTGCTGACCAGTGCCACGAGGCCTCATCCTTTCCCCTTGTAAGCATCCTCCTGTCCTGTCCCTGAGGGATTCACCCTCTCCTCTGGAGCAGCATGAGAGCAGTGACACCATGGCAGGACTGTTGTGGCTGCTCCATTTATCTCCTGGAGGCTTGATTGAACTCGAGAGGGCTCTGGTGAAATTGCTGCCTGTTCCCTCACATAATTACAAGCAAAAACTGCTCGTGGAGAGCCTGACACAGCCCTGGCCTTGCCACAGCTGCTGCCTTGCCTTGCTGGATCACCCAAGTGGTGCTGGATGCTCATCCCTTGGCCATGCCACATGTCCCTGCTTTACCTGCTCATGGTGAGGAGTTCTTTGCTTTTCTCAGCTGGCAGGTGCAGCTTGGGCTGCTCACCTTTCCCCCTGGGCAGCCTTTGATCAGACCAGACCCTTCTGACAGCCTAATCTGAATAAAGAACTTTGCCTCTCCGCCCTTCCATTCTGATTTTCCTTTCCCTGGAGATTTGCACTCTCACCATCACCAAGAAAGCACATTTATTTTTGAATGTGTAGCTAAGCTGGCAGCAATGTAACACCTTTTCAGCTCTTGCTTGGTGTAACTGCAAGAATAAATAGCTCCTTTCTCTTTCTAGTCTTGGGAATAGTCGAGCTTCCCGTGACTTTCCAGTAAAATTTGATTTAGAGGGAGCTGGTGCCACGTGTTGTTTGCATCTGACCTGAGGAGATTTTTTTATTGCTCTGGAGTGATAACTACCAAGGGGAAATTGAAACACTCAGTGCCAGGGATGCAAGGCAGAGCTTGGCATCCACGGGGAAACCAAGTATTTGGGAGGTGGGAATGGCCTGGAATGGCTTTGTGAAGTGCAGCAGGCAAGGAAGGAGCAGCAACTGCTGCTCTCCAAGGGCTTTTGTCCTGCTGGAGGAGCAGGAGGTGCTCGTGGTGGCTCTTCATTGATCCAGAGAAACTGGAGCTTGGAGGTCCATGTGGGACCTGCCTGAGCCAGGGGCTGAGCCCTGCTGGCTGGGACTTGGCTGTGGGTGAGGAGGTGGGAGCTGAGCATTGGGTTGGCAGAGAGGTGCAGAACTGTGTTTGCAGCCTGCAGGAAGGGGGTTCAAAGGCTGAAGAGTTGGGGATCCACCAAGTCACCCCTTTCAGAGCTTCCAGGCTGTGCAGCCCCAACCCTCTCCCTGAAGGCACCAAATTCCCTAATTAATTCCCTGAAGGGCAATTAATGGCCTAAGGCTGGAAAGGCAGCAATCCCCTCTGCCTGAGCCATTCCATGTGGACCACCTCTGCTTGCTGAAACAGGAGACAACCTGCCCTTTTCACTGCACTTCCTAGCAGGTTTCTGGGATTTTTTCCTCTCCCTCCCTCCCCTTTCTCTGGCCTCCCACGTGGAAAATAATCCTTTCAACATGCAGATGGCAGCTCCCTTCACAGAGGGGCAGGCATGTGCAGAAGGCTGAATTTTTGCTTTATTCATAGAGCATGTGTGCGTGTTGCTCGCAGGGTGTTACTCTCAGTATTATGTTAAAAATAGCTGGTGCTAAGCTTCTAATTCTTAACCTTTTTTTTTGCTCAAGCTCCTGATTTCAGAGGCATTTGTGATTTATGGTGTAAAACTTCCCTATGGTTGAGAGAGCTGGTTTAATTTTCCATGAAATATCTACAGCTTGCTCATAAAACTGGGTTTTGATGGTTAAAAATGTGAAAATGCTTGGGATTTTTTTTTTTCCGTCAATCTACCACAGTAGGCACTGGATTTCCATATCCTGGTGCCTAAACCCACGGGATTCATAGAATATCTTGAGTTGGAAGGGATCCAGAAGGCTTATTGAGCCCAGCTTTAGTTAGTCTGGAGTGAGCAGCAGTGGTGTTACTGCAGAACTGAACGTTCTGGTTGTGAGTGGGAGAAGTAAAATCCTCCAGTACAGCTGAAAGGTGGCATCAGTTGGGGGGGGGAAGGGAGGGAAGAGGATTTTTTTTAATATCTCCTAGCATTTCTCCTGCTATTTGTGTGACACAAGTGGCTTTTTGCACTTTTGGGTGCTGTTGGAAGGGCTGCACTTCTGGGGTGCTGCTCTGCAGGGAGGAAGGAAAGAAACAAAACTGAGGGATTTGTCTGAAGTCTTCCTCCTGAGTTTGGTCCCACTTCATCTGGTGATTATTAAGAGCCTCCTGCCCCTGCTCTCCCTTCTGCTGAAAGTATGGGAAACAAAAAGAATCCCCCAAAGCAAATAGCTTGGTGTGAGCTCATCACGTGGGGGTGCTGCTTCTGCAGTGGCCCTGAAGGGTTTGGGTTGGAAAGGACCTTAAGGTCCATCTCATCCCACCCCTGCCGTGGGCAGAGACACCTCCCACTCTCCCAGGCTGCTCCAAGCCCTGTCCAGCCTGGCTTTTGGATGCTTCCAGGGCTGGGGCAGACCCCAGTGTGCACATCCCTGAGGATGAGTGTGAGTGGAAACCCTGCAGGTGACACTTGGAGTGAGCTGCCAGTGCTTGGCCTGTGTCCCCAGCAGGCAGCCTGCCACCTGCAGCAGGACCCCAAGGTCTCAGTGTCGTGTTTGTGCTGGCTCCTGCATGGGGACACAGGACCCTCTGGAGCTGTGGCTATCATGTCAATGCACGTGGGAATTCCAGCATCATCCTCCCCACAAAGTTATTAATGAAAATCATCACCCTCATTTAGGAGCTGCCATCACTTAGTAGATTAACCTTTATCAAGCAACTTTGCTATGCCAGCTGCACAGCAAAGTAATTACTTTTAATAGAATCTGCCCTTGATTTGAAGTCACAGGGGAAGCAATTAAATTTAACAAAGGCAAAAGCCATGACTTATGAATGAAGATGGATGGCTTTTGCTATCTGTTTCATAAATTCCATTGTGTACGAGTACAAGAAAATGCTCAGCTCCTCTCATGTTTTGGTGGGGTTTAAAGTGTGGTGTTAAACTCTTGATCTGTGGGTGGATTGGATGCCATCAGTGCCAGCTCTGGGATTTGCCTTGGTGTTGTTTACACTCCAGTCACAAATGGCTTGCAGGGGGCTTTGAACTTGAGCTCCTCAAAACCTCGGCACTTGTGTTCAGCACAAGGAGGAGTTGACTTGATGGCTTCTTGGGCCTCTGCCCCTGCTTAGGAGTGTTCTGCTTGAAGCCAAGGCGTGCCTTGGACTGCTCTGTGTGTCTGTGAACTTGTTCAGTTCAGGCTGTCCCAGTGTGTCCCATGGCCCTGGCACAGCATCCCATAATGGCTTGGGTGGGCAGGGACCTTAAAGATCATTTCATCCCGTGGGCAGGGACACCTCCCACTGTCCCAGGCTGCTCCCAGCCCCAGTGTCCAGCCTGGCCTTGGGCACTGCCAGGGATCCAGGGGCAGCCACAGCTGCTCTGGGCACCCTGTGCCAGGGCCTGCCCACCCTCCCAGGGAACAATTCCTGCCCAAGATCCCATCCATCCCTGCCCTCTGGCACTGGGAAGCCATTCCCTGTGTCCTGTCCCTCCATGCCTTGTCCCCAGTCCCTCTGCAGCTCTCCTGGAGCCCCTTCAGGCCCTGCAAGGGGCTCTGAGCTCTCCCTGGAGCCTTCTCCTCTCCCGGTGAGCACCCCCAGCTCTCCCATCCTGGCTCCAGAGGGGCTCTGCTCCTGTTAAAACACTGGCCTAAAATGTTCTGCTGTGGGGCCAGGAGGGGCTGGGCAGCATCTCGTGGTCCTTTCCAGACCTTGATGTCACAGGCCAAACACACCAATGTGCTTTCCTTCTTTGCTTTAGAGCTGCCAGGCTTGGCAGGCTGAGGTGCAGAGAGGGCAGAGCCTCCTTTTCCATCTCTCTGGGCATTGCTGGAGCTGCTCTGCTCTCTCCTGCAGAGTCCCAAGGATGCTGGGCTGCCAGGAATGCTGACTCCAGAGCCTTACTGGAAGTGCCTCGGCTGGATGGGTGGGATGTGCTTAGCACACACTTAGGAAAGCGAAAAGCAGAGGGCTGCAGGCTGGGCTTTCTCACAGCTGTCAGAGGAAACCCTCTTTGTCCTGGGTTGTGTGTCAGAGCAGTTTCTCTTCCCTTTGCAGTCTGTTTGGGCCAAGAGCCCTGGCTTGGCTCCCTTCCTTCACTCCAGCTGATATCTGCTAACCCATATCTGCTTTTTCATCAAATATCTGTGCCTCAGACTGAAATTTCTACTTTTTTTTTTTTTTTTTTTGTAAAGTGAAAGAAACCAGTGGTCTCTGACAGGCACAGAGTTAGCATCAAGTGTCCCAGCAGTCTTCCTGCTGATATTTTTTTCTGTTTCTTGGGTCTCTCTTGTTTCTCAAGGTCAGGGTGCCCAGAGCAGCTGTGGCTGCCCCTGGATCCCTGGCAGTGCCCAAGGCCAGGCTGGACATTGGGGCTGGGAGCAGCCTGGCACAGTGGGAGGTGTCCCTGCCCATGGCAGGGCTGGGATGGGCTTTAAGGTCCCTCCCAACCCAAACCATTCCAGGACTGTGTGACTCCAGGAGGCTGAGCTCACACAGGATGGGATGGAGACAAGGTGACCTTTGCAGGTGTGGTGACCCATCCAAGCTCCTCCACCATGCTCTGCACAAACCTTGGTTCCCCCTGGGAGCTGGTTTTTTAGTCAGCCCAGCTCATGCAGGGAAAGTGTGACAGCTCCTGGGCATGGAGCAGCTTGTGAGGAGGAAATTGGTTTCATGATTTGCTGGGAAGCTCTGACTGCTCTCCTGGGAGCTTTGCTCCCCCTGTCCCCCACTGCTGCTGGCAGATCCAGACCAGGGCTTTGCTACCTGCGTGTTCCTCCCTTCTCAGTGACCCCTGCCTAGGAGTGGCTGGTCCTTGGCTCTGGGTACAGGACACTGCTTTAACATTTCTCTGGTGAAGAGATCCACTGGGTTAGGACTCTCCTGGAGGGAGGGAACAGGGCTGAGCTTTTGTACCACTGCTTTTGTGTCTGCCACAAAGCTGCCCACGTTTCCTCTGCCAGCGGTTCAGCGCCTGTCCCTTTCATCCCGAGGTTTTATTTCCCTTTAGGGAGGTTTTATTTCCCTTTAGGGAGGTTTTGTTTCCCTTTAGGGAGATGGGCTGTGATGGAGGGGATGTTCTTTGACTGGTGGAGTCAGTTGTTTCAGATACAACAAAAAAAGAGAAGCATTTAAGGCTGCTTCCACTTTCTTTTGTTGAGGAGAGTCTGTACATGTTTCTGAGCAGCTCCCCAAAGCAGCTCCAGTCTGGCAGTGAGCAGCTGCCTGTGCACGTGAGAGGCCCATTAAGATTCAGTGCTGCTTCAAACCTCCCATCTATGCTCAAAACAGCCTTCTAAAAAGCAGGAGGAGAAAAAAAAAATTCCAAACCCAACCCCAACTGCATTAAAAAGCAGCTTCCAAATTAGAATTGTTTGTTTCCCTCAGAAGAAAAGGAGCCCTTTTCCTGCATCCCTGTGGAGCATCCTAATCCTGCTGCGAGTCTCTCCTGCTGCCAGGTGGCTTGGTCTGCTGGGAAATTGGGTGGGTGGCTGGCAGGGAAGGGGTTGGAGTCACCTTACAGGCTGTCTGCAAGGCAGGAAAGGCTTTAAAAGTGATGTGGCTGCAGGAAAAAGAATGCCACGGTAATAAAGATCCTCAGCTGGGGCAGTGCACTGACGTAGGAATACTGTATCCTATGTATGCAGCAGAAATTAATCTGGATTAATTTAAGAGAATGAACATGATTAAAGTCACTCTTTTGGAATCTGAGGAGCCTTTGTGCTGGATTTGGTTTAATTGGCTTATGAAGTGTTCTCTGAAGGATGCTCGTACCCCGTGCTGTCTGTTGGGCTCTGAGCAAGCCCTTCCCTCTGTGCTTTGGGTTTTTCCTGGGAAAGGGGCAGTTCTGTTGGCCAGTGGAAGGGGAGAGAACTGCCCCCCAGGCTGGCCCTCGGCCAGGATGCTCCAGGAGCTGAGAGGTGCAGGTCCCACCTTCCCTGCAGCTGCTTATTGGGAGTGCAGGAGTCGCTCCCAGCACCCCACAGGTGAGGTTGGGAGAGTGAGGGAAAAGGCTACAACCCCACCAGGGAGAAGGGAAAGTGAACCCTGTGTTTGTGTTCCCTTCTGCCAGGAGAGCAAGGAGAGAACAAAACACCACCTCACGCTGGCATTTGCCCCGTGATCAAAAGCACTCCTGTGTTTTATAACTGGCTCCAGGGATTTATCACCAAGGCTTCAGGATTCCCAAGGGGATTATGTGCACAAACAACGGTGTTCCCTGGAGCACATAAAAGTGAAGTGGAGTTTTGGAAAGGAAATAAACCTTCTTGGCTGGGGCTCTGCCAGCTTTAACTGCTCGTGCCTTTGATCTGGGGTCTTGGGAGGGAAAACTGGGTTTGGCCAAGGTGTACACCACCTGTAAACCCCCTAACAAAGGCAGGTTCCCTCCTGGGAATGGATTTGACAGGTAACTCCCAGAGTGGGGAGGAGGAGTTGATGGTGTTGTAGCACCAAATGCAGCAGAGCATTGAAGATGCAGCTCTCTCCTGGAAATCTCCCCAGGGAGTGCAGGTGCCCAGGTTTGCCTTTAAAACTCACCTTGGTGTGGTTTTGTGTGCACTGCTGTGGCTCTGTCCTGGTGTCACTCTCGATTCCAAGTCACTTAGGTTTTACTAATTTTTTTTTTCCTCTGGAAAAGCTTTAAGTGGGTCTATATTTAGAGCAGGCTGCACGCTGCTTAAAGACTCTGACAGCAAATAATGATCTTAATAGTCCCCCTGATACATATCAGGAGCCTTCCACTTGTGATGCTCTGTAGTTTGAAACTCAAAGGTGTTTGGGTTCTGGGGTTTATTTTCATTTCTCCCCCCACCAAAGTGCTGTGACCCCATTTTGGTGTAGGGCAATTGAATTTGAGACAAACTGGGCCTTCTTTGAGATGGGTTTGATGTAAAAATTGTGGTGAAATTGAAAGCTGTGCAGTGCTGGAGGAGGTTCACCCTTCATTCTCCCCAAATCTGCACCAGAGAGGAACCAGTGGTGGAGATGCTGTGGCTCCAAGCTGTGCTTAGTTTGGTGAGCTGGCTGAGGTGGAAAGTTGTATGAAAGGTTATGGAGGAGCAAAATCCCTCCCTGTGGGATGCAGCTCCTTCCTTGCCCAGCAGCTCCCAAGGTGCTGCATCCCAGAGCTGTGTCCTTGGAGTTTGTGGCACGTGAGGAGGTCGGAGCTCCTGGAGCCAGGCAGTGCTCCTGCCCTGGGAGTCTGCTCCAAAGGGCTCTGCCCTCTGCAGCTCCTCTGCTCCTTCCCCAAGGAATTGAAGGGAATCATGGCTGGTTTCCATTTCAGATCAGATTTTAAGGGTTGTCCTCCGGTGCTCTGAGCTCAGGGATGAGGGTTTGTGCCAGGAATGGTGGTTCTGATGTCCCTTGTCAGCTCTCATGGGTCACCCTGGATGCACTAAGTGTGGTCATGCTCTCCTGCCTCCCACATCTGCCTGTCTGCATAAAAAGCTGCCTCCTTCCCCAAAAGCAGTCAGTGTTTTTGGTCCTTAACAGTTCCCAGATGAGCTGATTCTCCACTGAAGCTTCTCCTGTGGCAGCAGAATTTCTTCTTTTCTGTATTTTTTTTCCCTGTGTCAGTGCTCTGACACCTGGTGTGGCTCATTCCAGCCCCTTATTTCCACAGGTTGCTTCAGCTCGGTTCTGGAGCAGCACAAGCTGAATTTTTAAGAGCTTTTCTCAGTGGCCCATTAGCTGTTTGCTACATGGAAATAGCTGTCGAGTTAAGCTGACAACAGGCACTTCTTGCAAACGAGGGGAAGACAAAATTGATGCCTTAAGAAGCCCTGTTGTATGTGGGAAGCTTTCCCGTTGTGGGAATGTTTATCTGCTTGAGCACGTTATTGCAGCTGCTGTTGCTTTTCCAGCACACGTGGAAGGCTGTGAGGATCCCTCTGCTGAGTGCTTCCCTTTGCATCTGTTAGGGGGAGATGCCATGGTGGGCAGAATTAATAGCATCAATTGTGGAGCACTGCAGTTCTAGCACGGCACAGATTATGGTGTTTAAGTAGGTAGGATAAATATTAATTAAAGTATGTGGTCTGAAAGACTTGGAAAATCAATTGCGTTCCTCTAAGGAGCTTCATTGTCGAGACTTTTTATTTTTAAATTCTTTCTAAATCTTGCTGTGCTTGCAAAACTTCGGGGGGTTCTGTGCTGCTGTGTCTGAAAGCCCCACAAAAACCCCACAGTGGGGAGTCTGGAATGCAAGTGGAGAGCAGTGAATTTCAGGGAGGAACTTGAACATGCCTTAAATGCAATGTGGCTTGGTGATGTTCAAAGATGCCTCAATGGAGATGGGAATGCACATCTTGGGTGTGGGGGGGAGTGCAGGATTCTCAGGGAATGAATTTGGCTTGGTGATGTTCAAAGATGCCTCGATGGAGATGGGAATGCACATCTTGGAGGGGGGGGGNGTTTTTTTTGTGTTGGTGTTTTGTTGTTTTTTTTTTTTTTCCCTTATTGGGAATTGTTTCTGTTGAGACCCTGGGAGATGTTGGAGCAGTGACCTCAGGGGCAGGAAATCCACTGAAGAGGCATTTCCAGAGCTTCAGTGGATGTGGGAATGTCCATCCCTGTTAATTGTGGAGGCACAGGAGACGAGCTATCCCAAATCCTGGGCTCCAGCTCTGCGTGGTTACGGCAACCTGGCCCTTGGATCTGAACTCCCAGGTGACAGGGACCTTGTAGAGTGTTTTGATGGCTGAAACAGCCTGGAAATAACGAGCTGGAAGCAATATTTTTCTCTCCTGTCCTGTTCCCATTTGGAGAACAAGATGTATCTCTGAGCGAGGCTGGGGCTGTTTAATCAGGGAGCTCTTCCCAGGTTCCTTCCCAGCTTTGTCACTCCCTGACAGCTGGATATGGTTTTCTCACGTGGTTTTGGCTCAGCAGAAGGACAAGCACCCAGTAAATGTGGCTCAGGTTTGATCAGTGTAACCGTTTGCATCATAATTTTTATTTGATTTTTGTTTCTAGGGTTGCTTTAATGCTTCCAGAGCTCTCTTTTGCAGGGCTTTCTACTCTGCAGCTGTAATTCTGCTGTCTTTATTGCTGTGATATGTAGCAGGTCTTCAGCAGGATTTTCCATTTGAATGGCTGCAATTTTAAACTCGTTTATAATTTTTTATGGGAGTTCAGAGGTGTCTCATGCAAATCATTGCCAGGGAGAGCAGTGAGTTTCAGTTTACATCCATTCACACGTGGGTTTGCCTCGAGTCAATGCCAAGAGTTGACAAGAACTGGAATGCAGTTGGCCATGGATAGCATAGTAAATGCCTGGGGAATTAGAATAATGGCAGGAAGAAATACAGGATCTGGCATTTGTTGTGGTTCTTCCTCATGATAGCACATTTGTCTTTCTTTTCAATGCATAGAGTATTTTGGGTTAGGAGGAACCTAAAAGCTCATCAGTGACACTTGGCTTGTTCCAAAATAACCCCCATGGAGGGAATCCTGCAGGCTGTGAGTTTCTCTTCCATCAAAAGCCTTGGGTGGGTGTATAAAAGGAAGAGGCTGGATGTGGGGAATGACCACCACAAAGGGCAGCCATCAACCAGTCCCATCCAAAAAGTCACTAAAAGCCCCAGCCCTTGTGCAAGCTGCAATCCTGGAATATCCTAATTTGGATGTTCTGAATTATCTCTGTGGGATCACAGTTAAAATATTCAAGGTAACTGGGAAAGAGTTTTTTTCCTCCTCTTCCTTTCAGTGTAACATTTCAAAGGTGTTTTGTTCCTGAAACACTTGTTCCCAAAGGGGATGTGTGGCTTTTTGGTGTCCTTCCAGGCTGTTTTGGTTAAGTGCAGAGAATCCCAGGATTTGTGGCACATGTAATGGTGCAGAAGGTTCTTTATCTGGACTCTGCACTTCGTTCTGAGGGTCACTCAGAAAATACCAGTAAATGCAGCTGTAGTGGGTGGAAAGCATGGCTGCACAGGGCAGTGCCAGGTCATGATTTAACTCCCTCTCTGTGCAGAGCAGGGGATCAATAATAATTCTCCTCCACTCTCAGCCTGCTTCTGGCTGAGCACAGGGATGGGTTTTTTCTCCATCCTTTGCTCCTGCAACCACCTAGCAGCCACTAGAGAGGTGGTGGATGTCCCATTCAAGGCCAGATTGGGCTTGGGGCAACCTGGCATAGTGGAAGGTGTCCCTGCCCATGGCAGGGAGTGGAATGAGATGGGATTTAAGGTCTCTCCCAACCCAAACCATTCTGGCATTCTCTGGAGGGGTCAGACTCATGCTTTCCAAAGCAGCCATTATATCCTGCTGCTCTTCCTCTTTCCAATTAATGATGGGGTGGATCTCAAATGAATGAAATTGGTGTCTCACAGAGCCTGGTGAAGAGGCTGAGCCAAAGTCACAGGGATTTGGGATGTTTTTAAGTTGCTGGCATTTCCCTGTGGCCCTGCTCCCATCTGCTGTTGGATGCTCTGCCCCATGGGGCTGTCCCAGCTCATGGGCTCCTGCAAAGACCTGGCTGGACATCTGGCCTTGGACCCACAGCAGGTGAGCCTCAGCTGCAGGAAGGCAGATCAGCTGCTTTGGAATGAGCTTTTTCCTGGGAAGCCCTGGAGCTGTGCTCACACCGTGCTGCCCCAGGGCTGTGTGTCCCAGTGTGTCACCCCAGGCTGGCTCCCTGCCCCTGGGTGACGCTGCCCACTCTGTGAGGAGCTGGCTCCTGGAGAGAATGCCAGCAGATGGTGCTGAACATGCACTAACTGGGATGTGGAGAGGCAGGAAAACCCTTTGTCCTGTCCCTCCAGCAGTGCCTGTTTGCCTGGAGTGCAGTGGTGGGGCTGGAGTTGAGCTCCAGCTCTTCAGGGGATGGTCCTCTGTGCAGCCTTCCAGGTGCAGGAATCTCACAGAGCCACCAGCTCCATTCTGGCAACTCCTTCTGTGTCCTGAGACACTTTCCCCTGGAGGGGAAAAATCACTTGGATCTCACTTGTTTGGGTTTGTTTTGTTGTGTTTTGTTTGGTTTGGGTATTCATTTTATTTATTTTTTTTAGAGGAGTGAAAAATAAGCTGTGCTTACAGAAGTGTGAGTCAGCCTGGCAGTGCAAGCAATCTCTGCAGGATTGTTTGCTTATCAGCCACCCGAATCTGCCCCAGTGCTGGGCTCTCTCCTGCCCTTACAAGTGTTTAGAAGTCAGATCTTGTGACTTTTGCTCTGATAGTCACCCCAAGCAACCATGGCAACAGCAGAGCTTTCCTTCGGAGAGGAGTCTGTGAAGCAGCTCTGGTGTAAAATCTGTGCAGCAACTGCTGAGAATGTCAGGGTATTTCTGTAATCGATGATTTCCATGCAGTAATTTTGGCTGATGATCACTTATCCCATAATATCATCCTCACAGGGAATGATTTCACAGCAGATATCCTTCTGGGGACTATTAAGACTTTTTATTTTTTTTCCCCCCAAAGGCTCCATGAAATTGATGCTGTTGTAACACGATCCATGCAACCATATTTATTTCTGGGACAAATCATGGAATCACAGAATGAATTGGGAAGGACCTTAAAGCCCATCCCATCCCACCCCTGCCCTGGCAGGGACACCTCCCACTGCCCCAGGCTGCTCCCAGCCCCAATGTCCAGCCTGGCCTTGGGCACTGCCAGGGATCCAGGGGCAGCCACAGCTGCTCTGGGCACCCTGTGCCAGGGCCTGCCCACCCTCACAGGGGAGAATTTCTTCCTAATCCTGAATCTATGGTGGGACAACTTTTTCAGCTGCAGAACGGAGAAGTTGCATTTGTTTCCAAAGAAATCCACAGCCCTTGGAGGTGACTGTAAAGTCATCACTGGGCAAGTTACTACAATTTTTTTTTTCCTTTTGGGGTGTTGTGTTGTCCCTTTGGGGTAGGGAGAGAGGTGTAAAGGGGGGCAGAGCCTGTGCAGCAGCAATTTTGGGCTTTACAGGGCCTCAGCTCATATCTCCTTTCCTATCTCAGGCTGATTTCTCCAGGTCAGCTTTCCTGTCCCCACACACATGGTTAACTTGACCACCAATAACGGCTGATGGGACACATCCTGTTTTTTCACCCTCTGGAGTGGCTTTGCCATGGAAGGGGAGCCCCTTCATCACCCATGAAGTGTGGATGGGTCATGCCAGACTCTCTGGAGAGTCCTTTGAAGGAGGAATCGTTCTTTCCTGGACACCAGTGGGATGGCAGGGAGCTGCATGACTCACTAGGTGAATTCCAGAGGCTGGAATAGATTCCTAGGGAGAAGCCTCCCCTGCTGCTTGGGAAGCCCTGACTCTGGTGGAGTGTTTTGCCTGCAAAGGGCTGAATGCTTCAGATTAATTTGGATGGGCTTGATCCCACAAATCAGCACCTGCCCCACAAACTCCTGGAGTGAGCCTCGAGTGTTTTGGTTTTGGATGCAGAATAAGGGAGCCATTCATCCCCAGTTGATTTGCAAGGATAAACTGGAGTGGGAGAACAGCACTGACTCAGCTCAGCATTCCTGGGATGAGCTCAGCACTAACCTCTGTTAATGATTTAGCACAACCATTGAAACGTGGGCAATCAGCTGCTGAGGAGAATTCTGATGTCCTGGCTGACTTCAATCCCCAGGCACGGAATGTCACCTCTG
This sequence comes from Lanius collurio, assembly GCA_020086605.1. NCBI lineage: Eukaryota > Metazoa > Chordata > Aves > Passeriformes > Laniidae > Lanius > Lanius collurio. The sequence goes on from JACBWW010000047.1 coordinate 5,086,452, forward strand.
GTTTGAATATTTTACCTCTTTATTGGTGGCAATGGACAACTGTGCATCTGGTTTAAGTATTCCTTAAGCTGATCCCCTTCCATCAAGGATTCCTTCTTGCTCCAAACCCTTCTGTGCCCTGGGACACTTATTTGGAAGGGCAACTCCATGGATCTGGCGTGGCTGTTTTGTTTCTGGCAGCCATGGTGAGGCACAGGTTTCCCAGAGAAGCTGTGGCTGCCCCATCCCTGGAAATATTCAAGGCTGAATTAGCTGGGGCTTGGGGCAACCTGGGACAGTGGAAGGTGTCCCTGCCCTTGTCTGATTCCAGGGATTTGAGACTAAATGGGCTTTAAAGTCCCTTCCAACCCAACCCATGCTGGAATTTCTATGGATTCCTTGAGAAACTTGTCTTGCACCACTGGGAAATGTGGGAATTGCTCAGTTTTGTTGCTGCTCTGAGTTGTATCTGACTTGCTGCTTCTCATAGGGCCTTGTTGAGAAGAGTGTGGGGGGCTTTGAGGAGGAAATTGGGGGGTTGGCCTTGGCCTGGAGAGTGGCATCTCCTCCTGGGGAGAGTAGGGAGACTACTGAGGCTTCTTCCCAGACACCAGAGGGAATCTTGGCTACAGGACTTTTTGGGAACCCGTGGAGGATGGCTGGCAGGGTGTCCCTGCAGTCTAGAGAAAATGCAGTGGGACTGGCATCAACCAAGGCCTGGATCCAGAGCCAGGCCCCCCAGAGCTGCCTGTTCCTGCCCCAGAATCCGCTCTGTGTTCCCCTGGGATAACAGATTTCCACCCAGCCGTGTTTTAGATCCCCAGGGGTTGCAGAGCTCGAGGGGATCGCTCTCTGCCATGTGAGTTCTGCCCGCCAGTCACCAGCAGGGTGGTGGTTTATCTTCTGAGTTTTACAGGGTGTTTATGCACTGGAGTATTCAAAATGAATAATTCTGCCTGCTCTAAGGCAATTATCTTCTTTCAGCAAGCAGCCTTCAAAGAAAATGTTGCTGTAGACAAGCCATTAGGGAAGCAGATGAAATACTCTGGGGCTCAGAGAGTTGTGAAGGGACCAGTCCTGCAATTCCTGATCCCCATGGAGCCTTTTCCACGGGGAAATCAAGTTTTCCTATAAAGTTAGCCACGAGGTGTCCAAGCTGGCATTTGTGCCCCTGGGGGCTTTGAAGTGGCCCCAGTGGAAGCTCTCCTTGAAGCAGGGCTCCAAGGCTTTTTTGGTAGGAATGCACCTGGGTGCATCCCACTGGAGCTGCTGATGCTGAGTGGAGAGTTGTTTCTCTGTTTTCCATGCTGTTCCAACTTCCCACCCCAAATTTTGGCCTGACCTTAGAAAGGGATGTGATTTTCCCTCCTGGTTGTGCCTACGAGTGCAGGGAGTTGCCAGGACTGTGGAATGGAGAGGGTTGTACCTGCTGGCCTGGAGAGCTGGATTTCCCTGCCAGGAGGGATACTGAGGCATTAAGCAGCTGCCTGGGTTTATAAAAAAGCCCCAAAAAACAACAAAACCCCCTGTTTAAAGCCTTGATGTGCCTTGCCTGTCCTTGCACCAAGCTTTGTACACATTTGGAAGAAGATTTGAGATTTCTGATGAAGCTGCACAGCCTGGTGTGACTGCAGCATCTGGCTGCCTCTGTATGTACTCATCTCCTGGGTTTCTCTGTAACTTCTCCATGTTTTACTTCACATTCCACCTTCCCCTGTCGAGCCTGGCAGTCTGAAAACAAGACTCTGACAGGGCTTGGCCAGCCAGAGTCAGTTGGTGCCGCTCCTGGGTAATTTAAAATATTCTGCTACACTTTTACTACAGCCCTCCAGCTAGGTCTGAGCTTGCAGCAGCCTGTGAGGGTGAGATATCCCTTCCTTGGGCTTGGAGTTCAGGGAATGAGCCCATCCCTGGCTTCATCTGGCTTCATCCCAGCCAGGTCAGGTGCACAGGGATGTCTGAAGTCTTCCTCCTACTGTGGAATGGAGAGGGTTGTACCTGCTGGCCTGGAGAGGTGGATAACCATCAGATGAAGTGGGACCAAACTCAGGAGGAAGACTTCAGACATCCCTGTGCACCTGACCTGGCTGTGACCACTGTGAATGCCAAACTCCTGGACTCCTTTGGCTCATTCTGCCTCTCCCTGTGTCATGTCCTTGTTTTGGCAGTCTCCCTGTCTCGTTATCAAACCTGAAATTCTCAGGGGCCGACTTTTCCTAATGGAGATTGGGAATCTGGGTCACTGCTCCTGGGCTGAAGGGTGGAATTAAGCAGCACTTGTTTGATAAGCTTGCTCCCCGTAATGAGAAAACATCCTGGTGTGATGTGAAAGGTGCCTTTGAAGCCTCGAGAGATTGGGGAGAGAAGAAAAATAGGGAAGGGGGGGAGAAAATCTAATCCTAAATTGAATTGGCATGAAGGAGGTGCCTTTTGTGTGAGGATTCTGTGCCAGCATGGTGGCTGTGCTGTGATTACTGCAGGACTGGGCAGCACTGGCTCTGCTCCCTTTGCCACTGGGAGGGGGTCACTTCCCTCTCATTCTGCAGTGTTTTCCTCAGGGATTGGATCATGTTTTAGCACTGAGGCTCTCCAAGTGCATTGATGGCAATTTGCCCATAAACTGACGTGGCCTTGTCAGAAGGAGCACCATGGGTTGAAATTCTGCCCGTCCATGGGTCTCAGTGCATGGAATCCTAGAAAATTTTGGGTTGGAAGGGACCTTAAAGCTCACCCCATTCCACCCCTGCCTGGGATCCACTGTCCCAGGTTGCTCCAAGCCCCATCCCACCTGGCCTTGAGCACATCCAGGGGCAGCCACAGCTTCTCTGGGTACCCTGTGCCAGGGCCTGCCCACCCTCACACCTTTGTCTGGCTGAATTCCTTCTCAAGATCCCATCCATTCCTGCCCTCTGGCACTGCTGCTCTCCTTGCTCAAGGGCCAGATTGGCCAGCAGGACTTTAGACTGTTCATCAGAGTCAACATCCTCCAAGCTGAGCTCTTGCAGTCTGCCCCATTCTTGTTTCTTTGTAGGAGTTGGGAGTTTCAGGTAAGCCAAATGTACCTTTTGAAAAGTTTGGAGCAGTGCTTTATAGAGAGGCATGAATAAGGAATGTGCAGTGTGAGTTCACTGAAGTTCATAAGATGTTTGCAATTCCCCCATTGTCCCAGGAGTTAACACTGACTCAGGAGTCTAAACCACAGGCCAGGCTTTAAAAGCTTTTGTGTTTCCAAAAAACAGTACTTATCTTTGGTCATTATATCTGACAGCTTAAGTTTTTCTCCAGTGGAAAAATAAAAAGGTCATTTTTATAGCCAAATATAGCAAAAGTGAACTCTGACCACAGGCAGGGCAGCCTTAAGGTATCAGGAGTTTTATTTCTGTGTTTTAAGTAGAGAGGAATCATGGAGGTGAGTGGGCTCTAGGGCTGCCTGGTGTGGTTCTTGAGGGGAAAGGTGGATGAATGCAGGTGGTGGAGTTGATGTGGAGAACTGAGAGGAAGAAGTGAACATCTGTGAGTGCAATTCCTGACCCTGCTGGTGGACAGGAGAGCTGGGCACGGTGTCTGCTGATGCTGACACCAGCATCCCTCAGTGCCACCCCCTTGGCCAAGGGAACGACAGAGCTGCAGGTCCAGCCAACATTTTGGGTTGCCCTGGCCAATCTCAGCCCTGGTTTACTTTCTGTGCCCGAGTTTGGCTTCCATGAGTTCATTTGGGTACAATTCCTGTGAGTGTTGACCCTTCTTGTGTGGGTTTTTGTGTGTGTTTTTATCAGGGTGTGCTGCAGGCTGCACCTGTAAGCGGCACTGTGAAAAAATGCAGTTTTTTTGAAGGTAGAGAAAGATGTGCACATCTTAATTGAACATCTGTTTAATTGTTGTGTGCTGGCAGAGGGCTGGTTTTGGGTACAGGCCCTCAGCTCTTCACACAGGTGCTGTGAGGGACCCAAAATGAGAGCAGCCTGCTGCAGTGGGATACCTGTACAGCATCTCCTCCTCTCCCTGGCTGACTTATCCAGGCTGGGCATCCCTTGGCCAAGCATAAATCCCTCTTCCTCCCTGCTGTGCCAGCAGCTCTCACCAGCCAGACCCTCTGCCACTGTGGTGCTGCCCAGCAGGGCAGGGCCTTTCTGCTCCAGCACCTGCAAACAAAAAGCCCTCTGTGTTTGTCTCATGTCTTATTTTCACCAGAAGCCTGTTCTGCCCATGCTGCAGTGAGAGGAGTGAGCACAAGAAGAGCCAAGGGCCAGGCTGTCCCTCCTGCTCACAGAGTTTGAGTGCAATAAATAAACAGGGCTGGTAAATGCTTAACGTGCCAGGGAGCATCTCCCGAGGAGGCTTCCCCTCCTGCAGGTCCAGGGTGTCAGCTGAGGGGACAGGAAGCATTGCCAGCAGTGCTCACAGCCTTAAAAGCTCCCAGCAGTGGCACTGCTGGGCCTAAATGCAGCTCTTGCTAATGAGATGGAGCTGTGCCTCCCTCAGCAGGGCTTTTTCTCTGTGATGCTGCTTGAGATTAATGATTGGGTCTGATTGTCCCTGCTGGCGTGGTGTGTGGTCTAATCAAGCCCGTTCTTGCTAAGAGTGACCCTGGTAAGCCAGCTCCTAGCCGAGCATCAGCAAGGATTCCTAGGAAATTGGTGCAAAACCTGAGTGGACTTGGGAGTTTTGTGGCTTCTGAGGTGCTCTGAGACAGCAGAATGCTCAGATGATGAGTAACAGGGTCATATTTTTCACTAAAAGTCACGTTTGTTGTTGTGAGGCTTTTTGTCTGGCTGAAAATCAATTCAGCTGAGCTGATTTTTAAAGCCAGGCAGAGTCACAGTGCAGTTGCCTTTGGGAAGGCTTGAAGGTAAAATCACAGAACCATTAAGGCTGGAAAAACCCTCTGAGACCATGGAGTCCAACCACTGAGCCAGCACTGCCAAGCCCAGCATTAAACCCTGTCACCAGGATTTTCTGCATGGACCTGCTTTCAAAACATCCGGAATCAGCCTGGACCAGAGGATGTTTTGGGTTTTTTCTTGTGGGTTTTGATCTCTTATCAGCGCTTCAGTAGGATTAGGTAATTCACTTCTAGGTGTTTACTGGGGGAACCTCTCAAGGAAGATGAAATGGGGGTGATCTGAAGTTACAGCAGCTCATTTCAACTTTTACATCAAATATTGAGCCATAAAGTGCTGCTTCACTGTTACATCCCATATTTGTGAGCTCTGGCCTCAGTGAGGGATGCTGGAATTGGATCAATTAAAGGAAAAGTCATGAATAGAGGGAGGAGGGAAGGCACTGCAAGAAAGAAAAGTGTTGTCAGCCTGATCTAAGAAAGAGAGGAAGATGTCTGTGGAATTCAGTGGGGTCAGGACAGGGCAAGTGAGGTCAGAAGAAGTGCAGCAGGTGGCTGGAGGCACGACCAGGCTCAGTGGCCACCACATCTTCAAGTTAAAAGGTGGCAGAGCAGCCTGCTCAAAGGTGAGGGGTGCTTCAGAAGGCAAGTTAGGTCCCTGGGCTCCTGTGTTTTGGCTTGGCACCTGTCAGGGCTTTCTTTGTGCTGCCAATGCCTTCGTTAATCCCTTTTATTTCTCCTGTGCCAGGCACTGCAGCCTGCTCAGTAATTGAGGAGCTGCTCTGCTTCCTTTGGGTGGGTGGGTAATCCTTCCCAGCTCCTGGCACGCTGTCCCAGGCCCTCCCCAGCAGCAGGGAGGGGTTGCCATGTGAAGAGGAGACCAAGTGGTTCCTGCTTGACAAAAGCAGAAGAGGCATTTCCATCCTGAGGGTATCGACTGGAAGGGCTGCCTGGGCTCTGCCCAGCTCCAAGTTTGTGTGTCTTGGGGAAAGAGCCTGAAATTTAGGCTTGTTCTGGGAAAAACCCCATGTGGGCTCCTCAGCTTCCACATCTTCCTGCTTGGGAAGCCCAGGATACAATAGAGGGAGGGGAAAAAGAGCATTTTGTGGCTGGCAAAATCTCTGCTGTGATGCTTCCTAGTTCTCCCTGAGGAACCAGTGTCCTGTCAGGGATAGATTTGCTGCTGGAAGCTGGAGCAGTGGGACAAAGCTTGGGAAACTCCCCTTGGCTCTTCCCAGCCTCTGTAAAACAGGGATTCACCTCTGCACTGAGGTGGTTCATGTTCAGCAGCATCTGGGAACTTCCAGGGGACTGGGCTTTGGAGCTATGGGGTTTTCTGGGCTGCTGTCCTGTGTCTGTGTCCTGTCCATGGATGCTCCTGCACGTGTATGGTTAGTGGGAACTTTATGGTATTATTGTGGGAATATGAATTTAATGGAGTTATTATGGTAATGTGAAATTTAGGTGGTCCAAGGAGAGATCAGACTTAGACATTTCTTTTTTTTTTTTATCTTGAGGCAGCCAGTGAGCCACCATCCTCCTGGGCTGGAACAGCAGCTCAGGGACACATCAAGCCAAAAAAATTGTGGGCTACATTTGATGTGGATTTTTTAAAGTAAAACCACTTCAAATGGTACTTAAAAAAATAAAAGGAGAGAGAAAGATTAACATCTCCTTGCCAATCTGAAATTATGGACTTTGTGCTGGAGACCAGGCTCCCAGACCACCCTTTTCTATTTATTGCCCATAGCAATTTCCTTGGCCTTCAGGGTAAACTGAACACTGTAATTACTCTGAAGGCTACCAAGGTACTTTCTCCACCTCCCTGAAAACTCTGGTGAAGTTTCTGCTGTAACTAAAGCTTCTCTTGCAAAAGACAGGACAAAAGATGCTTTTAGAGGTGTCCACCATGTTTATGTGTGAAGGACAGCTGTGAATTTTGTGCCTCAAAGAGAGCCAGGCTGCAATTAAGTCATATCTTTATGGGGACCTTTGTATCTTTTTTTTCCCCTGCTTTCCTCTCAGTCCTTTGTTCCCAGAGTATTCCCATGGGACAGGAGCAGTCTTGTCCCACCCCTGGCAGTGTTCTAGGCCGGGTTGGGTGGGATTTGGAGCAGCCTGGGGTAAGGGAAGGTGTCCCTGCCCATGGGACAGAGATGGGCTTTAAGATCCCTTCCCACCCAAACCATTCTGGGATTTCTTTGATGCCAAAAACATTTCTGCACCATTGCAGCTGTGATTCCTCACCTTGAGCATTTACCATTTGTGCCAGATTTGGGAGCATCCCACCCTCTGTGTGTCATGGAAGAACCCTCCCTGGTGGGGAGGAGCAGAGTTTAGCTCAGAGCCAGGCAGTGAAAGCGTTTCTTTCATCTGCTCCAGGGCAGGTTTAGATTGGAGAAGAGGAAAAATGTCTTCACTGAAAAGGTGGTCAGGCCTTGGGACAGGGTGGGATCAGCATCCCTGGAAGTGTCCAAAAAATGTCACTCTGTGTTCTGCTCTCTGTTGGTAGCGCTGCCCACGCAGAGCCTGGAGCAGGCCATGGGCTTGTGACCACCCTGAGGGGCCTTCTGAGAAGGGACTGAGTGTGCCAGGTGGGAATCTGGGCGTGCAGCTGGTTATGGACACACAGAACCCAACAATTCTGGAACCCTGGGCTGCTGAGGGGCCATCTGGGGCTGCAGTGCAGGTCAGACCCTGCTGAGTACAGAGAGCACCGATGGCCCAGCGGGGTTTTGGGGAGCAGGAGCTGAGTCCAGCTGCCCTTGCCCAAAGCAGGAGGGTGCCTCCATCCTCAGCCAAAGGCAGCTGTGTGCCCTGGCTGCCTGGAGGCCTCGTGCAGCTGAAAACCTCCCGATGCTGGGGCACATCTGCTCTGCTTCAAAGCCTGGGCTGGCTCCGTGCTCGGGCGCACGTGGGATGAGTTAGGGGATCAATTAGTGGGGATGTGTGTGTGCAATTAGTGCCCAGCACGTCCCTGCAGCGCAGGGTGCAGCTGCCTCTCTGCTGTGCTGCTGCTCCAGAGGGGAAAGTGTGTTTTTTTGCTTTCCATTGCAGCTTCTGAGATGTGTTTTGGTGGGGATTCAACCCGCCAGGCAGGAAACAAAGTCAGTTTGAAGGGGAGGGAGACCACATCTCATTAAAAGTCAGCTGGATAAAGAACTCTCCAGGATTATGCACATGTTTTGCAGAGCAGCTTCTTGTGGAGCACAGGCTGCTGGAAGCCAAAGCACAGGCAAAGGTTTCCCTCAGCCAGGGAGGGAAGGGATGATCCTGTGAGGTACCCAGAGCTGGGCTCTGCATCTCTGTGAGCACCTCAGGGCTCTTTGGAGGCTGATCAGCTCCATCCTTTTGACCCTCATTAGAAATTATTTGGGAGGGTGGAAGGGCAGGAGCCAGCAAGAAGCCTGGTTTAACAGCTTCCCTAAATAAGGTTTCTGGGGAAGGGGTGAGGCCTGCACTCCTGGGCAGGAGGGGGGCAGGGAGGGCAAGGTTGCCTTCCTGTGCCACTGTGCCTTCTTCCTGTGGTGCCACAGTGGGAAGACAGCAGGGCAAGGCTTCAGAGAGCAGCCTGAATGCAAAGTCAGTGCAGATCAAGCAAGACAGGCTTCAAATAGAGAGGGGAATTTTTGTTTCACTCATTGCTCCCAAACCTTCTCTTCCACTTTCCTGCTGGGATGTGCACATTCAGCAGCAGGACATTGGTGACACAGACTGGCAGGAAATCTCATGGACCAATTTTCTCTACCTTTTTAGCTTCCTGTTGAGTTTTTTGTCCCCATTTTTTTATTCCAGCTCTAGCAGCAGAGTTGAGAGCAGAGGTGCCATCCTGTACTGGTTTGTGCTGTGCTTTCCTTCTGTGAGTGAGACACTTGGGTTGGAAGGAATCCAAAACACCATCTCATTCCTTGGGCAGGGACACCTTCCATTATCCCAGGCTGCTCCAAGCCCTGCCCAGCCTGGCCTGGGACACTTCCAGGGCTGAGGAATCCCTGGCTTCTCTGGGCACCCTGTGCCAGGGCCTCAGCACCCTCACAGGGAAGAATTTCTCCCCAATACCCCATCTCTCTGGCAGTGGGAAGACATTCCCACTTGTCCTGTCACTCCAGCCCACTGTCCAAAATCCCTCTCAGCTCTTCTGGAGCCTCTTTAGGCCCTGGAAAGGGGCTCTGAGGTCTCCCTGGAGCCTTTCCCAGGTGAACATGTCCAATCTCAGCCTGGCTCCAGAGCAGAAAGCCTTCAGCCCTTGGAGCATCTTGGTGGTCCTCATCTTCCTGCTGGAGGCAGGCTCCACTCAGACCCTTGGACTTGGTTGGAAAGAGCCTTCCAGGTTACTGGGTTACTCCTTGGGCTGAATGGGACATGTAGAGATCTAAACCATCTCGGGGCTTGTGGAGCCCTGGGTCGTTGTGTGGGACGTGGATGTGTCAGGGTTAGGGTCTCCTGTGTGCTGTGGCTCAGCTCCCTTTCCTGGCCAATTTATTTCCGAGGGTTTCAGGCTCCCTTTGAGATCTTTGGGTAGAAAAAGTGCCCTTCTGTTATGAATTTCTTGAAAACGTGGAGTTGTGGGCAGGGGTTAAGCTGTGCTTGGATACAGGCAGCACTTCAGTGGAGAGCTGGAGCCATCTGCCCTGCACATTCCGAGGTCCCCCCACGTTCCCCCAGTCCCTGCCTGAGCCAGCCAAAGGAGCAGAGAAAAATCTGCCCCTCTGCTTCCAGCCCCAGGCATAGGAGAGAAAAATCCCATAATAAACACCCAGCTGGGCACCCAACAGCCCTCTCCCTGAATTAAAATCCTTTAAGCAGTGCCCGACAGCGTCTCCCAGCACTGCAGGGGGAAAGGTGAAGTCACCAAGGGATGACATTTACACTGAGAGAGAAAAGAAAATGACTCATTCCCCACAGCCCAAGGGCAAATTCAGTGGCTTCTGCATCGCAGACGGCTCTGTTGGTTAACTTGAAAAGAATCCCTTTAAATTCCCGTTCCCTTTTTTCAATACAGTGTTTCTCCTCTGCTGATTGAGTCATTTCCTGGAAATATCTGAGTAAATGCAGCCTTCCTGATGCTGTGGGTTTGGGACTGTTGTGGGGTGGAATTGTGTTTTACCTGCACTTGGTGGGGTGGGAGAGGTTCTTCATCACCAGCCTTGACAAAGGGGTGAAAATGCTCATGCTCAAACCTGTCTGGGTCACTCCAAGGAGAAATAGGTGCTGTTTGTAACTTTCCCTTTGGGTTTTGGGGTAGGTTTGGGGTTTTTATTCATTATCAAAGCTCTCTGATGGGCTCTGAGGTTTGTTTAGGAGAGTGGGATAGAGGTGAGGCACTGTAGTTTTGTCCTGGATACAAAAAACACCATTTTCAGTTCAGTGTAAGAAAAGGGTTGGGACAAAGTCATCCTTCAAAGGTGACTGGAGCCTCTGCAGCCGTGGAATTCCTGCCTGATTTTTCCATCAAAGCTCCCTCACTTGATGGCCAGGTCTGCAGAGGATGTAGCAGCAGCTCTGTTGAAAAACAAGGTTTATTATTTTGGATTTAGTGGCAGATTCCCATTTTGGGGGAAAAAGGAGCAGTGTGGATTTCCTTCCACCATGCAGAGGAGATGAAGGCTGCTCAAGAACAAACTGGAAACCCCAAACTTTTTTATCTTAAGAACGAACTCACCAAAAGCAGTTGGTTTCTGATGCAGGGGACAACACAGGGTGTTTGGATTTGGGATACAGATGATCCCTCGTGCTGCAGGATTCCCTTTCAAGCTGTCTCAGAGGCCACATGGTGCTGAAATAGCTCCAGTTTGGAGATGCCTCCTCCCAGCTGGGGTAAATCAGCCTGGATTCCTCCAAGGCTGTGATGGCTGAGAACAGCTTAGGGCTTGGCTTGTGGTTTGTGTGCTGCTTGCTTTGTACAGGGAAAAAAATATTTTGGAGGGAGAATGTGCTCTGCAACCGTGGAGAAACCTCTCTGCCAGGAGTTTTTGTGCTGCTGAATGAGAGCAGAGGACTTTTGGGTGAGGTGTGTGCTGGTCCCTGTGCCCCACCGTGGTCCAGCTCATCTTGGTTTAGGTTTAGATTGGATTTTAGGAAAAATTTCTTTATGGAAAGAAGCTTTCCAGCCCTGGCACAGCTATCCAGGGCAATGGGGGAGTCCCCATCCCTGGCTGATGGCTTTATGGAGCTGTGCAGCCCCTCTGGGACCATACAGAGGGTCCTCCTCTTGCTCATCCCCTTGTGTCACCCTCTGCTGGTGCTCCTTGTCTCCATTTCCTCATCTCCAGACTTCCAGGGAAGCCCCTGGGCCAGCCCTGCAGCCATGTGCCAGTGGATTTTTTAGCTCCCCTCCCAGGTATTTCTAGGTTTTTAACTCCTTTAATCAGGACTTGGCTGAGCAAGGCTTGTGGAACCCCAGGAATCCCCCACACAAATCGGTCCCTCAAGACTCTGATTATTGATCAGCTCGAGCTCACTCCAGGTTTCAGCCTTCCTGGGAAGGGCCTGCTGTGAGCTCAGTGGAATCCAGATGCAGCTCCTCTGGTGGGGTTCCTTCCCTGCCCCACATGCTGGGGTCTGCCTCTGGCCTTGCTGTGGGACACATCCAGGCCAGTCCATCAGCCTGTGGAGCAGGGGGATGCTCAGGGGTGGTTCAGAGGGGAAGGGAGGCTCTGCCTCACACAGCTGAGCAGCAGCAAAGCACAGCAAGGCTTTGCCTGGCTGAGGTGGCTGCTTGGAAGTCTTGAAAGCAAGACCTGGGGCTGCTTTTGTGCACTTAGGACAGGCTCCCTGGGTTCTGGTCCCAGTCCCAAGGCTGCCAGAGCTCTGGGGGCGTTTGGACAACGCTCTCAGGGATGTGCAGGGTGGGATTGGTGGGGTGGTCTCGATCCTTGTTGGTCCCTTCCAGGTCAGGATTGCTGTTACTGGCCAGGCTTAACTTCTCCCTTCGGCTAAGGAGGTGCGAGTCCCAGATTTTTCCTCTTCCTTGGAGAAAAGCAGCCTAACTAAAGCTTCCTGACATCTAATTAATTATCACTGATTCCCACAAATAGTTATTGGCAGTGCAGAGGGCTGTTAAGCCTTGGAGCAGGGAATAAGTTATGGGTAGGAGCCTCTCCACTTCCTTCAGCAGGACATCAGGATTGGAGCATGGATTTAGCATCTGGGGCCATGGATCTCCTCACCACACAGCTCAGTTTTCCAAATCCACTCATTCATCTCACTCTGTTGTGGTTCACCCTGCTGCTCTCCCCCATTCCTGCTTCCAGAGGTGCTTCAAAAAGGGATAGATTATCCCACTGTTTGGTTGCATCAGGGGTTTTATTCCTCCATGCTGGGAGTTTGCTTTCATCTGCCCCTCATCAGTAACAAGGCTCACTGCAGGTCTGAAATCCTTCTCTGATGTCCCTGCACTAAACCCTTCCCTGCAGCCCAGCTTCAGACAGCGAGGTAAAAACCTCAATTAATTGTTGGGGTTGTTGTTTCAGAAAATTGAGGGGGGGTTTGTCCAGCTCCTGAAAATTCAAGTAAATCCTGTTCCTGGGGATGCTGGGCATGCATGGGGGAGCAGAGAGGCATCTTTCACTCTCCTGTTTGTGTGGACACACGGGAGATGAGCAAAGGCTGGGGGTCTGGGGGCAGTTTGTGGTGCAGAGTCAATCCAAGGAGCCTGCTAGGTCCTTTCTAAGCCATGGCTTCCTTACTGCTGGCTCTGTTTAAGGATTTGTCCCCCTCACTTTGCAAAACTGAGATGGACATCACCCTAAAGAAGCTTTTGTTGGGCTGTTAATCTTTCATAACAGGAGAAAGGTTTTGAATCACCTTCTAAAACCTGGTTTTGTGTCCAGAGGCTGAGAGAGCAAAGCCACACCTGGAGTTCTGGGAATCTCCTCCCAGCCAGGATGGGGAGGCACTGGGGGTCAGAGGCCCTGCTGCTGGCTGGGGTTGAGCCAGGATCCCTTTAAACTGGATCTAAAAATGTGCCTGTGTGCGTTATGGGGCAGGGTTAGGAGGTTGTGGAGCAGCTGAGGGAGCTGGGAGAGGGAGAAAAGGAGGCTCAGGGGGACCTTGTGGCTCTGCACAACTCCCTGACAGGAGTGGGGTGGTTGGGCTCTGCTCCCAGGGAACAAGGGCCAGGATGAGAGGGAACAGCCTCACGTTGTGCCAGGGGAAGTTTAGACTGGGCATCAGGAAGGATTTCTCCGTGGAAAGGGTGGTCAGGCCCTGTGAGGTGCTACTGCAAGGTAGTGGAGTCTCCATCCCTTGAGGTGTTTAAAAGTTGCTATGGGTACGTGGTTTTGTGGTGGCCTTGGCAGTGCTGGGGGGATGGTTGGATTGGATCTTGGAGGCCTTTTCCAACCTTAACAATTCCATGGTTCTTTCTTGGTTTGAAAGAAAAGCGTAACCCACACCACAATGTGTTTCTGAGCACGGGATGATCCTTCCCCAGCTCTGCTGGTCCTGGGAAGTACCTGGGCTCCCTTCTCCACCTGAGACCTCTCTGGGCTGTGCCAGTTTCAGTGGGGAGCTCACTCTCCTGGCAGGGCAGCGTGGCATGAAGCAGCTGCCTCCTCACCTGCCTGGGCATCTCCCCCTTGCTGCCCTTGGCTGGCAGGCAGTGCCGGGCTCCCAGGAGGGTTTGTGCCTGCCAGGAGGGTTTGTGCCTGCCAGTGGGGGTGTCTCTGCTGTCCCCTCGGATCAGGCAGCCGAGCACAGGAGCTGGATGCAGACAGCCCGCTGCCAGACAGGCACATGGAGCTGGCTCACCCTGCTTTTTGGGGCTGCAGCTCCCCGGGATGGCCCTGAGCCATGGAGATTTTATATCCCTGTCCCTTGTGGGTCTTGCTAGCCTAGAGCCTGTGACAAACCCAGCCGTGGCCACCCTAGGGGACCCAGAGGGGTTTGCCATTGGCTTCCTGCCTGACAGGGGAAGAGGTGGCTGCTACCAACAGGGAAAATCCCCTTTGCCACAATCTCACACCTCCCTGGCTGCCCTAACAAAGCCCGTGCTCAGGGGAGCACAAACCCACCCTTTCCTGGGGCTGCTTGGACTTGCTTTCCTCAATTCCTTCTTTGTTTTTCATTCCCGAACTGTAACACAGGCAAGAAAGGAGCTCGGACCAGGATCCCGGGAGCCAAGGAAGCTATTGTCCTAAAAACAAAGGAACTTTTCCTCACATGCACCAGCAACAATGGGAAGTGCCCCAGAGCCTTTACTTCATCCTGGACTGGGTTTCCTGATGTTTTCCAGGATGCTCGTCTGGTCTGGTTCAGCCAGAAATGGCAAACTATGTATTCCCTCTCATCAATCCTAAAAAAAAAGTGGTGCTGCTGCTTGGCTCAGGAGCAGGATGGAGCGGGAAGGCAGAGCTGGTGCAGTGTTCAGCAGGTGAGAAATGCTGCCAAAGCCTCATGGATTGTGGACAAATCTTCCAGGACTTCCCTCTACCCTCACCAGCATCTTTAGAAGTTGCTGTGTTTCATTTTTTGGGGGGGAGAAGAGAAGAAGGAAAGGAATGCCTGAGGTCAGCAAACAGGTTAAACCCCTACTGGAATGGTTTTCCATGCAGTGTCACCGGCTTAGCTTTTCTCTCTGTACCTCAGACTGGCCCAAGGGGTACACAGAGATGCCCAGGGGGCTGGAGATCACCTTCACTCGGCAGCAGGCACCGGCTCAGAGCTGCTGGAAGCCGCCTGGCACGGTCCAGAGTCAGCACTGAAAACGGCCACAGACGCTGCCACCGCCTGCTCACGTTTTCCCAGCAATCCCAAAGTGAAGAGGAGCTTTTTTTGTGTGTCCTAGGAGGTATTGGCGTTCCTCCAAGCACGGAGGGACCAGATGGGGGAGAAACACAGCTAAAACTGGGTGGGGGGAGGAGGGGAAGGGAATATCTGTTAAGGAGCTGGCTTGGAAATAAGATCATGGAAACCAGCTGTTGCTTGGAGAAAGGGTTCTGTTGCTGATTCTAGAAAAGGGTGGAATAGGGGCTGATGTAAAAAAGCCCAGCCCTGAGGAGCAGATGTGTTTGGGCTGCTTTTGGGGAGGTTGGGAGGTCAAATGCAGAGACACTGAGTGGGTATGGGGGGATCTCCCTGCAGCACAGCACGACAGCTCGCTGGCTTTCTCTTTTGGGAGGCTTTGTGGGGCTCAGAGAGGCAGCGCCTTCACCTCTGCACCCTCCGGCACTCAGGATCACAAATTCCTCCTGACACATCTTCCCTGACGCCTTAGCAGAGCCGCCCCTCCTGCCGATCAGTTCCCTGGGATGCAGATCTGGGAAGACACGGCGTTAGGTAACCATTTATCCAAGTGACCTGCCGTGGGGTCCTGGTGAGGTTTCACAGCTCTGAGAGCCCTGATGGCACCCCTGCCCCGTGGCAAACATCCTGCTCATCTCCTGGTCCAACATCCTGCAGTGGGCATCGCCTTGCCCTCCTCGCAGGAGCTCTGCCTCCCGTTTTTGGTTGGATGCTTGATTTTTGGGATTGCCATGGAGATGGAGGCCAGTGTGACAGGCATCAGGCAAACAACATGAGACAGTCTGTGTCCTGCGGCACTCGGGCTAAACGCGGCAATGCCCGAGCTCTGAAAGGCATCCCGGGCACAGAATTCCCGTTAACACCATCCAATGGTGCTGCTGTGTGGTGTTTTGAAAACTGATCTCCCTCTTAGGGATTGACAGCGGGGAGGGACAAAAACTGGCCAGGATTAGGGCACGGAGAGAGGCGTTGCTGCTCACTGGGGTCAGGAAGTGGCCTGGTAACTGTGGGGTTTTCTGAATTCGTGCCTCAGCTGTTGTTGCAGGAGCACACCAGGAATTATTTTCCTTGCCCTGTTGTGTTTTATGCAGGATTTTCTGCGTGGATATGAGGTGAGTGATTCAAGGTGATGCTGGGCTGGGAGCAGACCCAGAGGATGTAATTTTGCCCTTTGGATGGCCATAGAAACCCAGCAGATCACAGGTGGAGTGAGCAAAGCTGCAGCTCAGCACACACCACGTCCCTTATGTAATGGTGCTGTGATGGCCACTGGCACAGGAGCCGGGATTTATGTTCTGGGGAAATGTCTAAAACAGCCAATGCAAGAATTCAGTCTCCTTGGTGACGAAACCAACCAATGGAAAACACACAGAAAAGAGGAATTGAAACCCATCCTTGGGCTTTGCTTTTATTTTCAGAGTGGAGGATGGCGAATTAGCCTGTCCTGTGGCTACGAGCAGGACTGTGAGTGTGCCTGGCATGGCTCTGGCCTTCACCCAAGCCATCCCAAAACAGGCTTGGCTATCCCAGGAGCTTCTGTGGAGAGGAGAATTAGGATCACAAGTCCAGGTAATAATAGACATTCCTGGGGCCCTATGCACTGTCCTTACCACACAATCTCCCCCTCCAACCTCCCAGTAATGATGCTGAGCTCGGGTGTAAAGTAACTCGTGTCCTTCCTGCAGAGGCCTGGATTAAACCCAGCATTAAAAAAAGTTAAACTGCCTGTGTTAACACAAAGGTGGGGAAAATCAGCTGCCACTGGAGAATCCCCTTCCAGAGACCCATGAGCTGCTGTAGCCCATGTGATCCACAGCAAAGGGGCAGCTGCTCTCCTTTAAATCCATCTGAGCCTCTCAGGGGGGGAGTCAGAGTTTAGGACACCAGAAACATCCTCTCCCCAGTGTGGTGCAGCCATGTAGGGTCAGACCACGCCTGGCTTTGGGCAGTGCCAGCAGAGGGTGGATGGCAAATCCCTGGTTTTATGGGGTGGTGCTGGTGGTCTCTTACAGCACAAATGGCAGTGAGGGGTCTTTGGACATTTCCATGGTGGTTGGGAGCATCTCACGGGGAGCGTTTGGTTCGTGGTGCTGCTGGTTGGATGTGGAGGGGTCGAGAGCAAGGGCCGGGTTTTGGAGCAAAGCAGCAACGTTGTCACCCTGGACACAGCTTTTCCCTGGATCTGGTGCTGTTAATTTAGAGGCTGTAACAGGCCAGGAAAGCTCAATGTTTTCCAGAGGTGGCCACATCTTCCCAGCACTGCTGGGCTGAGAGTCACCCACGTGCCTGGAGAGTGGCACCGCGTCCCCAGCCCGCTCTCCTGAGTGACAAACGCCTTACAGCGCCAAACCAAAACGTTTTCTGCTTCAGCTTAGCAGGCTGGAAAGGAAGATTAGGTTTCCCAGGTGGAAAATTTTCCACAGAAAACATTGGAACCCTGTTTTCTTTCTGCTTAATGAACCTTGTGACCCTCGCTCCCCAGGTTATTCCAGTAATGCCCCGGGATCCTAATTAAGATCGAGCCCAGTGGCTTTTGGCATTGTGTAAACACATGGGAAGACTCCAGCCCTTCTCTAGGAAGCTTCTCATCCAGTTTGGTTTAGGCAAATGCATTCATTGAAACTCTCCTTTTTTTTATTTTTTTTAACTTTTCAGCAGTCCCACAATGGAGGCTTTCATCTCCACCTCTTGTGTGTATTCCAGTGTCATGCCCTCTGCTTTCAAAGGCTTAGGTTTGCCTTTAATTGTGTTGAGAGCCTTTGTCTCTAAGCCTTTAATAATGGAATTTTTTTTCCTCCTCTGCCAAAAGAGGAATTTTGTTTCTTTGCTGGCTTTTCTTCTAAAGCTGAAGTGACAGTTCCCTTTTCTCGGTGAGATTTACAAAGCTTATCTTTTAATTTTCGAGAGCCAAACAGAAGAGGGGAGGGGGGAGAGGAATGAAACGTCATCGTGGCTTTTAAACTGTCGCTAGGAGAAGGCTTAATGATCTAGAAATACATAAACTGCATGCTCAGGGGCTGCTTTGATTTAGTGACACCAAATTGTTGCTCCTGACAGAAACCAGAATGGAGCTGGGGGGTCAAAGCCAGCACATCTGGATAACCCTTTCCTCTGGGCACAGTCAGGATGGAATCCTGGAATTGTTTGGGTTAGAAGGGACCTTAAAGCTCATCTCATTCCACCCCTGCTGCCATGAAACACCTTCCACTATCCCAGGTTGCTCCAAGCCCTATCCAACCTGGCCTTGGGCACTGCCAGGGATCCAGGGGCAGCCACAGCTGCTCTGGGCACCCTGTGCCAGGGCCTGCCCACCCTCCCAGGGAAGGATTTCTTCCCAAAATTGTGGCAGGAAGCTGAGGCACGAGGAAGGAAACCACCTGTGCTCAACTTGAGGGGTCTCTTGAGCCCCTCTCCAAGGATTTGAAACGAGAAAGCCAAGATGGATCCCACGTTCCTTCTGCACCGAACTCAGCACTGTTGTGTCCACCTCATGGTTGGCAGGATTTGCCTCAGCCCTGGGGTGGGACAGTCCCAGGATTGCCATCCAGGCTCTGTGGGATGAGGTGGGACAAGATCCTCTTCCAGTCTTTTCTGCCCATGCCCAGCACGTGGTGGTTGTGCAGGAAACAGAGGGAGGGGATTGTCCTCCTACTGAACGAGGCATAAAGGGATTAAACTGCTTCATCTTGATGGAACTCTGACTTACCCCAGCTGGGCTGCTGCTGGAGCAGGTCTTTCTTTGGCTCTGGTTGACAGTTGGATTTGCTCCATGGATTTTTTTTTTTTTTTTTTTTGGAGTATGACAGCTCAGAGCAGGAAGAATTGGTTTGCAGCTCGTTTATGGTCACTGCAGTGGGACAGCTAGGCTTGAAGTGAGTTCCAGCAGAGAAAAAGAGTGTTTTCCAGCTGCTGCCAGGGGTTGTGTGCTTCATCCCTTGGGATTGCCATCCTCAGCCCCAGTGATGAAGGACTGATGGAGCACAAAACCCTCTCAAGGATCCTGAAGGCATAAATCTTTGGGCAAACCACTGATTATTGTAACCTCGTTTGCTAAATGAGGAAAATGGGCTTCCTAGAAGATGCCTTTCACTTTAATTATGAAATAAAGAAGGAAGCAGCCTTCTGTCTGGCTGAGCTGGCAGCTCAGGAACAGATCCAAGGGAAGCCAACCTAGCTGTCAGCTTCCCAGCCTCTTTGCTCCTCCTCTGGAGCACCCTGGCGTGTGTCTGGGAGCTCGGCTCTGTGGCAGGAACCAGAGGGACAGGCACTGCTGCCAAGTGCCCTGCTTGGCCTTGGATGGGCACAGTGTGGTCCAGACCCCCCAGAGTGGGGTGTGCCATCGGGAGCTGGGAGTCAGGAGATCTCTCCAGGCTCAAGTTGCTTCCACTCAGGCAGAATTTGTGGCAAACGAGCCCAAGTGTCCCCTCCATGTGCTGTGGTGAGAGGTTCCTGTCATCGGGGGCCAGCAGGAGGAGGCCTGTCTGCAGGCAGAGCGTGCCAGGGCTCTGTGTCCGAGGCACAAACTGCTGTCCTGGCAGGAGCCAGCGTGTCCCTGGAGTTGGATGTGTGTTGGAAGGTGATGACAGACCAGGTGGGGGTGCTGACAAGCCACAGGACACCCCACCCTCCTGCCAAACCATTACCGGCTTTGTTTGGGTGGCTTCAGCTCTTTGTTCCACTTCCCTTCCTAAACGGGGAGCACGGAGGAGCTGCGGGTCACAGCCTGTGCTGTCCCTCTGGCTCGGTGGCTGGGGTACCAAAGTGCTTCCATGCCTCCAGGAAGGGGGGATGAGAGCTGGCGTGGCTTGGATGGGAGCCTCACCCTGCCAGCCACTGCCCTATGCAGCACAATATCCCCTCTGTCCTGAACAGACTGGAGGTTTTAATCCCAATATAGACGTTTCAACAAAATTCCATTTTTTATTTTTTTTTTAATGTTTTGAAAGCATTTGAGAGCTGCTGCTTTCATTTCAGGCACAGGGAACTCATCCTGAAACCTCTGGAGCTGCCGTGGAATGGGACCATCACCTGCCAGGGAGCTCCGGTGCCCACGTGCCTTCCAGCAGTCCTCATCCCAGAACCCCACATCCTCATCCCACCCTGGCACGGGATGGTGCAGTGCCACTCCTGAACACTGGGAAGTGGCCTGAAATCCCTGTTTAGCAGCACAGGCACATCTGTGATGACTCTGTGGTGGTTTTCAGTGCTCAGGTTTGTGACTCTAAGCCCAGGCAGCAATGCCTGGCAAATAACTCACAAGGCCTGGCTTGCTTTTTCTCTTTTTTAAAAAACCTTTTCATTTATTTATTTATTTTTAATTTTATTTCTTTTATCATAGATTTTGCCTATTTTACTATATATTACTTTTTATTTATTTACTTTTTAGATTACCTTCTCCTTGCCAACCTGTCTCACTCTACATTTTGCTTCTATTCCCCTGCCCACAAGATACAGTCCAAACCTCCAGAATCTCCAGCAGCCATTCCAGATCCAGGCTTTGAGAGGGGGAATGGCTTCCCAGTGCCAGAGGGCAGGGCTGGATGGGATATTGGGAAGGAATCCTTCCCTGGGAGGGTGGGCAGGCCCTGGCACAGGGTGCCCAGAGCAGCTGTGGCTGCCCCTGGATCCCTGGCAGTGCCCAAGGCCAGGCTGGACATTGGGGCTGGGAGCAGCCTGGGGCAGTGGGAGGTGTCCCTGCCATGGCAGGGGTGGGATGGGAACCCAACCCATTCGATGATGTTATGAAATTGGTAAGATTGGTCCTTTTTACAATCATCTTTTCCCACTCTTGGGGGGCTCAGCTGCCTTCCAGACCCCCTTCTAGGTCAAGTGAGGAGGACAATGGAGCTCTCATGGACAGCTGGGGCAGGCAGGACGCTCAGCCCAAAGCAGCACAGGTTCCTCCTGCCACCAAGCAGCTGACCAGCCAAAGTGCTGTGCCTGAGCCAAGCAGCTTAGACTGGTGCAGGCTTCCAGCTTTGGAAAGGACAGAAATCTCCCAGAGGATGAAAGGATCAGAAGCCTCCAGCTGCTGGAATTCCTCTGCTCTTTGACACCCTCCTCTTCCCAGTGCGTTTGCTCCCTGTGCTCCCAGCAGACACCAAAGCAGCCGGACAGGCCCCTTCCCACAGAGGTAATTCCAGGGTAACTGGAGCTTCCAGACCTTTTCCCCTTGCCCTTCCCTGGCTGAGAGTCTAGAGGAAGACCAGTCAGTGTCCAGGCATGCAGCATGCCTGGGGTTTGGAGGAGGGCATGGGCTCGGGTGGATGCATAAGGAAATAGGTGGCATTTTTGGGAGCAGGCATCCTGAAAGGCCAGGCTTTGCAGGAGGAGCACTCCCTGCCTCTGGGACCAGCATGACCAGTTCAAAGGCAGGTATGTGACCACTAGGAGATGCTTGTCATGCTGGGAATTGTCATAACTGAATGAAGCAACCACTCACTGAAAGGAAAGAAAACAAGTGGAAGGGAATTGGAGAGTGTAGGGGGTTTCTTTTAAGAGGCAAAGAATTATTAGGAGTCCAGGGGGATCTCAGAGCCCCTTCCAGTGCCTAAAGAGATTCTACAAGAGCTGGAGGGGGACTTTGGACAAAGCCCTGGAGTGACAGGACAAGGAGGAATGGCTTCCCACTGCCAGAGGGCGGGGTTAGATGGGATATTGGGAAGGAATCCTCTCCTGTGAGGGTGGGCAGGCCCTGGCACAGGGTGCCCAGAGAAGCTGTGGCTGCCCCTGGATCGCTGGGAGTGTCCAAGGCCAGGTTGGACAGGGCTTGGAGCAGCCTGGGATAGTGGAATAAGATGATCTTTAAGGTCCCTAATGACCCCAAACCATTCTGGGATTCTGATTTGGTGTTTTAATTGTTACCAAGTCAGCTTGTTAGAAAAGCAGCATCTTACTGTAGGCTATGAGTTACTCATTCAAACCACACTGTTTTTCCTGCTGTACCCCTTTTTCTCCCCACCTTTCCAGAACAGCAAGCTGCTCTCACTCCCAGCCCTGGTGTTTTGTCCTCGTGGGTGCAGCTGATGTGGTGTCAAGGTCACCACGGTTTCCTCAGCTGGCTGAACCCTGCCCAGAGCAGCTCCTGGCCATCATTCAGGGACAGGGTGTGGAGTGGGATGCTCCCTGTCCTGGGAGGCAAACCCTGAGATCCCCAGAATGTAAGGTATATAATCCCCTTTGCAGTAGGACTGAGGGGGGATCTCGTGTCACATCAAGGCTCACCAGCAGCCCCCAGGCTGGTGCACAGGGGCAGCAGCCGCCCAGCCATGCCTGAGCACAGAGGAGATGTTACTTCTGTGGTGGCACAGCCTCGAGAGCACCTAATCTGGATTTATTGAGGTCGTAAGAGTGACTTAGCACGGCGGTGCCGAGACTGGAGGATAAATAGAAGCCCTCTATTTATAGCCCTGCCAATCTGGCACCGCTCGCGAGCACTAAAAATAAGACTTTGTGCAAAGCGAGCCCAATTAATGGGTGCTCTCCTTGCATTGTCTGTGCAGCAGCCCCTGATCCTGTGGCACCCTCAGTGCTTGGCAGGGACCCTGCAGAGCTCTGCTGAGCCACCACCTCTCCACAGGGATGAGCGTGGTTCTCACCCGCGTGGGAGAGGTTCCTCCGTTCCCTTTGGGTGGTCCGATCGTGTGCCCACAAACTCTGTGAGTTCAGGGCAGGAGTGATGAGCTCTGCTGATGCAGCTGGACAAGCTGAGCCCAGGGGAAAGGGGGGTGGGTCATGCTGGAGCTGCCTAGTGCGTGTTTCTGGTGCCTGCGTGGAGCTGGATCCATCTGAGCTCCTCGAAGTCAGGGAGGATGTGCCAGACACCAAGGCAGAGCCTGCCCTGACACAGCCACTGAGCAGCAATCTCAGGTACCCCAGGAGAGTGGGACTGGATTAACTTGTAAAGGGATCTGTTTAAGCTGCAGATAAACCCGCTGTGGATCTGCTTTCCTGAGAGTGAAGCGAGCCTCGCCGTCCAACTACACCGAGGTTAACACCAAACACGATTTTTTTCTTTAATATGAAATCTTACTGGTTTTTAACTCACCCATGTAAAGTCTTAGCTTTCCCCTGGCAGCCCACCCAGGTCCTGCTTGGGTTGTAACGGTGAGTGGCTCCAATATTTATTTTCTCTGATAGGAAAGCAGAAACCTGGATTTTATCATTAGCACTGTTGTGTACAAGATCCTAAGGCAGATACCTGCTGCTGTGATTTAACACCTGCCTGGTTTCCCTTACAGTGTTTCCTGGGGCTGAATTTATTTTCAGAGCACTTCAGGCTCCCTTTTCCTGCTGTTTCCAGCTACTGAGGTCTATGACCCTCCCTGTTGGATCCATCTGCTCCACACGTGGCTCTGCTGGTGGGAATAGGATCACCGAGATTCCAGAGCTGAAAGGGACCCACAAGGATCATCAAGTCCAGTTCCAGATCCTGCACAGGACACCCTAAGGATCCCATTGTGAGAGGTGCCAAAGCTGGGTCCCTCACCACTCTCCTCTCAACACACCCGACTCCAGGAGGTGACCCAAAGGAGAAGAGCAGCTTCTGATTCATCAGCTGCTCCCCAGGGCTGCCAGGAGCCCTGTGGCCACTTTGATGTGCAGAGGAGAGCAGGGTGTGCATCCCATGGGTTGAGCTGGGATGTGGGATCAGGTGTGACACAACGTGACATGGACCCGCCAGATGCTGACGTTCCCCTAAACTCATTATCAGGTATTTTTGGGTTTTCCTTTTGGGATTTCACTCAGTTTGGAGGGGGTAGATGCCAGACAGGGGAAAAATCATTCCTGAGCCTCCTGACACGAAGGAGACAACAAGAATTCACATGATTTGGTCTGAAGAGGAGGACAAGCTGGCCCCAAATGCTGGTTTACAGAGCAGGGAGGAGGCTGTGACCTGCAGGCAACCAGCAGGAACACCCCTGCCTACACCACGGTGCTGTGGGTGGCCACACCAAGCTAGACCACCTAAATCCAAGGTTGGAAAGGAGCTGCAACCCTCCAAAGCTGCCTGCAGAAGTTTGGGGCCCTGGGGAGGGGGGAAAGCATGTGCCAAGCAGGCAGGTGGCAGCTTGGTGGCAATTGCACAGTTGGGCAGCCTTGGAGGAGAGCCAGAAGGCCGAGTCATTCCAGCCCAGGGAGTGCAGGTAAGCGCTGCCCTGAGGCTCCTTCTGCAGAGGAGGGAGCGAGGCATCCCCTCTGCTACTCCTTGAAACTTCCCCTTTCTCCTGGAGCTCTGGAAAAACTCAGTGGTTGCAGGAGGTGGTGGTTTCAGAGCGCCATGGGGAGGGCAGGAATTCCTCATGGACATTCTCTGGTTGTTTGTTCTGCTCCAGCTGCACTTGAGGGCATTTCTAGGTGTGGAGAACCTGAGGTGGAGGAAAAAAATCTTTATCAGGGATGGATGGTAAACCCCTGCCATGCCAGATGGGGAGGGAGGGACAGAGAAGAGGTTGCTGCTGGCCAAAGAGTGCCTTGACCTGTTAGGAACCACTGGAACCAGAAAAGCAGATTTGAACAGTTGGATTTCCTGCAGGGCTCCTGATAGAAGTCGGGAGGGGAGTAGGCAAATGTTTTCCAGCAAGGGCAGGAAAGAAAACAGTAGGATTTTCTGCTTCATTTCCATTGCTTTTGTCCCCAGCCTGCCTTAACCCTTTCACCTCCACTAACATCTCTGGTGTGGGGTTACCAGTGCAGGTTGAAAACTGACCTGTTGGCAAAATTTTTGCTTCAGTGCTTCTCTCTCTGCAGATGGAGAGTGAAAGGCAAAAAATGGGCAAAAATCAGAGCCTGGGTAGCAAGGTTTAGTCATGGATTTGGCAGTGCAAGGCTGGACTCAGTGGTCTTAGAGGGCTTTCCCAACTTGTGTGATTCTAAGAGGTTGGGAAAACATCAGCTTTGGTGTCAGAGCATTCCTCAGCAGAGAGGAGAGCGTTTGTGGGAAGCTCTTTTGGGGAAGAGCATCCTTTGCTGAGCAGGCTCTGGGGAAAGGCTGGGAGCTGTAGCAGAGACAGCCGGTGGGTGGGAGGAGGGAAGATGTGGAGCTGTGCAGCAGGGCAGCAAGGAACACGTGTGTTTGGGGGCTGGGGATCTTGGGGATGGGATTTGCTTCCTTGCAGCACCCGAGATTTCACTGGTAGAGGAAGATTTCTTCTCCCCCATTCCAGAACCGAAGCCCAGAGCTCCCAGTCCATAGCAAGAGCTCATTGTTTGCCTGGCTTTTAAATCTCAGCTCTGAAATCACATCAGTGCAGAGAATATCTCCTTTAGCCCTTTTGAAAGGGTCTTTTCTCAAAAAGGTTTATCACCAGGGCTGCTGGTCAAGCAGGAAGCTTTCAAACCATGGAAGCCTAGAAAACAGAAGGAAACAAATGACTGTGAACAATTAAAACATCTCTAGCGAGCCAGCAGTCTTTTGGGGATGTCCCCAACTCTTCAATGCATGTGGCTGGCAGGATCAAAACTCCCAACCACAGCTCCCACCACGGCCTCTTCCACAGTGGGGCTCAGGGATCACAGAATCCCAGAAGGGTTTGGGGTCAGAAGGGACCTTAAAGCTCATCCTATTCCACCCCTGCTGCCATGAAACACCTTCCACTGTCCCAGGTTGCTCCAAGCCCCATCCAACCTGGCCTTGGGCACTGCCAGGGATCCAGGGGCAGCCACAGCCTGGGCCTGCCCACCCTCCCAGGGAACAATTCCTTCCCAATATCCCATCCAACCCTGCCCTCTGGCACTGGGAAGCCATTCCCTGTGTCCTGTCCCTCCATGCCTTGTCCCCAGTCCCTCTGCAGCTCTCCTGGAGCCCCTTCAGGCCCTGCAAGGGGCTCTGAGCTCTCCCTGGATTGTTCTCTTCTCCAGGTGAGCACCCCCAGCTCTCCCAGCCTGGCTCCAGAGGGGCTCCATCCCTTGGAGCATCTCCATGGCTCACTCTGGCCTCTCTCCATGTCCTTCCTATGTTGGACTTGTGCTCCCTCCAAGCAAATCCTGGTGCCTGAGCTGTGCTTTTCCTGCTGCGTGTCCAGCTGTCCCACATGCCTTTCCTTGCATTATTAGTTCCCAAAACATGTAGCTCCTCTTCCAGAGTCTGTCTTTTCCCTCTGCCTCCCCTGAGGTTCATGGGCTCCCCTATAATTATGGTAGCCACCACTGGCTCAGCCAGTGGCACAGAAAGCCACCAGGCCCTTGGCAAGACTGTCCACATGGGCAGGGTGTGGTTCCACTCTGCACCAGCTCAGCTTGGTTTGAGAGCTGGGAGTAAATTCCAAATTTGCCAGGGTGGGAAGCACCAGTGAACACTGGAGAGAGGCAGGCAGGGGGATGCAGGCTGTGCATTCCAGCTGGGATTTACATGGGAGGGCACACGGACAATCTGCTCTGTTTGTGTTCATCCCATGCGTGTGGAAGCGATTCTCACCTGAGCAAAACGTGCTCAGGACACTGTGGGAACTCAAAAACAATCAGCAGCACAAATGTAGGGTTTAAACCTGCTGCTTTTTGCTTTTTTTTCTCCCCCCATCCATCCCATTACACGGTACCATTAGTAATTTTTTAAAAGCCTTTCATGAAGCTGGGATCTCGCTCTGCCCACACGTTAAGCAGGGTCCTTGTCACCCCCAGGCTGGCTCCCTGCTCTCTGCCTGGCTGCTGCAGCCAGTGCTTCCCCTCATCCCACCCCACAGCTCCTTCCCACAGCACTCTCCTACTCCCAGCCTCTGCTCCAAGAGGGGGATGCTCTGCCTTGCAGGTTGGATGGGGCTTGGGGCAACCTGGGATAGTGGAAGGTGTCAGGGGGTGGAACTGGGTGGGCTTTAAGGTCCCTTCCAACCCATTCTGTGATGATTCCATGACTTGGGAGCTCTCCCTTTGGCAGTGGTGGCATCCAGACCTGTGCTGCTGTGGTGGCTGGGAGCAGCTCTGTGATCTGGGAGTCGCTGTGCAATCATGGGAGGAGATCCCACAGATACTCTCCTTCCATGGCGGAAATACTCTGCTTATTTTTATCCTCGTTTCCTGTCTGTCAGCCAGTTAATTATTGCTCAGAGGACTGACAGAGAAAGTCTTTTTTGGGAAGGAAACTTGGCTGGTGCTGCCTGGACGTCCTTGTCCATTTCAATGAGGACAGTGGAGTCAATTTTAGTACCTTCTGGAGAAAAAGTCTCTTTTTCTTTTTTTTTTTTTCCCTCTTTCTTTTTTTTTTTGTGTTTTTGTGAAGCTTTTGTTTTTCCCTGTTTATATCCAGCTGCCAGTAACAGAGTTTTCCTCCCTGGATCTTCCATGATGCAGGGGAAATGTGAAGAGGAGGCTCTTGCATTCCCGAATATCCATGCATAATTCCATGGATGGAAAGCTGGGCATGCTCCAAACCTGCTCATCCAGGGCTGAGGCCATGTGCTGAGTCCATCCATCCTCTCTCCCGATCCTCAACCTCCTTAATGGATGTCCTTGAGGAAGCATTTAAAAATGCAAACCATTTTTTGTTGCTGTAGCAACCACTCTTCTGGAAATGGGGATAAAACGTGGCTCCTGGGAGGTCAGAGATGTTCTTTCTGAGGTGTGGTGGGTGCTGGTGTCAGGAGAACAGGTCACAGCCACCCGTCCTCCATCCCTGGCTGCTGGAATCCTGCTGCCAGGCCTTGATAATTCCCAGAGGGAGCAGCTTGGGATATTTCTTGCTGGCTCTGAGCAGCCTGGCCTAGTGGAAGGTGTTCCTGCCCCTGGCAAGGGCTGGAATGAAGCTTTAAGGGCTGGAATGAAGCTTTAAGGGCTGGAATGAAGCTTTAAGGTCCCTCCCAACCCAAACCATTCTCAAACTCCAAGCTCCCTCCAGGCTCCCACAGTCCCAAGCTGGGGTTCCATGTTGGCCCAATCTGCAACCAAAGGAGCTCTCCAGATGGGCAGCCAGGACTGAATTTCCTCATGGCTGCCGTGTGAAAGCACACGGTGTGGGGGCTGCATCCTCGCTGCTGTCCCCTGTCCCTTTGCCATGTGCTTGCAGGGCCCAGGTCCCCCAGTTCTCTGCATGAGGGGCAGAGTGCTGGTGAAGGGATTCCCACAGTACCCTCCACTCTGTGCTCGGGATGAGGTGCTGCAGTTCTCTTGCTCAGCATTCCCATCATGGCAGGGGGAACCTGTCCAACCTCCTGAGGCTGCAGAGTTGAACAGGAAGGCAGCAAAGTGCTGGCAGCAAACCCACTGCAACCCTCACCTGCCTCCAGAGCCTGCAGCTGGCAGAGGGCTGAGATCGCTGGCTCAATCCCAAGCAGTTTGTGGAGACTGTTTTCATGGAAATATGTAGGGAAAGTTGGGTTGTGCTTGTTGGATGTTGGCCTTTGGCAGTCAAAGAGGCCGAGCCTGTGGGTTCCCTTCCATGCTGGAATTTTGTGCTAGAAGGGATCAGGGAGGGACTGAGTGTTTCAACATTTACCCAAATGAGATGGGTGCTTTGTAACACATCAGCTCTGCAGTCTCTGTGTGCTGAACTCAAATGGCCTCTGGATCAATCCCCAGGGCAAGGCTGCCAAGGTTGGTGTTGTGCTGCTGGAATCGCCCTCCTGGGTCTTGTCTTTATGGGATGGTGCCTCCTGCTCTGGGCATTTCTTTAGGCTGGAGTGATCCCTGTCTTCAAAACCATCAAACAAAGCAGGACAAGCTGCTTCCTCTCTGAGGCACCTCAAATATTTGGAGCTCCTCTCCATCCCGACTCTTGTATCACCTCCTAAGAAGGCAGAGTCTTTTCCTAGTGTAGGCTGGTGGAAATTCCCATAAAGTTAAGAAGGGCATCAAGCCTCAACTTCTAATTGATTTGGCTTCTGTCTCTCACGGGGCTTCACCAGCCATTTAATGCACCAAAACTTGCCTGGAGCAACTCCTTCCCCGTCTGCAGGAATTATTTCCAGCCTGCTCTGATGCCGAGGCGCAGACAGGCTGAGCTTGGCAGCCACCCAAGCGCTCGCACCTTCCCAGGTTGGGGAGTGGGAGTGAATCCCAGCAGTGGGATGTGCTGTTTGCCCGGGGGATGTGCGAGGCACCAAATGCTCCTGGTCCTTCATCTGCGGCGCCTCCCCAGGGCACGGCAGCCCCTCTCGCCCCGGGGAGCTCCTGCACGGCTCTGCGGGCGTTTTTAAAGGGTCATCAGCCCTATTTGCCTCCAAGGTGCTGAGTTAGCATCCCTCCAGCCAGGGGGAATTCCTGCTGTGAGCTGTGGGTGGTCAGGAAGCGGTGCCCGAGGAAGGGCCCGGCCGTGCCCCCTCTGGGACGCTGTTGGGGTGGCAGCGGTGTGGCAGCGTCCATCTCCCGCCACGCATTCCTGGGAAATTCTCTCTCAGGACATCTTGGATTTGCTCACTCTTGAGCAGAACCTCCAGCCCTGTGGTGCCCAGCCATGCCTCTGTCCCTGCCCTTTCCCAAGGGATGGCTGCAGAGGCCCCGTGGGCTCACAGGGATCTGTCCCTGGCAGCTTCCTCGGCCGTGCTCTGGATGATGCCCGTGGGCTTTAATCAGTGGACCTGTGGCTAAATACACCCCATTCCGTGTCACCAGTTGGCCTTGGAGGGCCTGGGGGGAGGAATTCTTGTTCTGTGGGAATCACTAAGGTTGGAAAAGCCCTCTAAGATAACAAAGTGCAACCCTTAGCCCAGCACTGCCCAACCCATCACTCAACCATGTCCCCAAGTGCCACACCCACACATTTTTTGGACCCCAATCAGCAATGCTGCTGACTTCCAGAGAGTTCAAGATCCTGGTTTTTTCTCCCTCAAACACGTGGGACAGGGCTAGTTTTCTCTTGGGAACAGCAACACGTTATTGCTCATCACTGGCAGCCTGAGGCAGGTTTGGTTTGACTTTTAGCTGAGTTTTGGACCTGTTCTAATTTGGACGGGGTGATGTTGGCTCTGCCAGAGATGATCTTCACACAAGAACGCATCTTTGTGCCTGAATGGGGCCTGTTAATTTATTTTCTATTTATAGACCCAGCTTCACGCTCATCTTTAAAGACCAAAAGGCTCATTAATGGGGAATTTTCTGGCCCAAATGCAGCAGCAGCAGCAGCAATGCTGACTCCTACACAGAAGTGCTGCCACCCACAGCCTAAACCATGGCCTGATGTCCAGTTTGAGCCTCTACCCCTCGGATTTAGCTCCTCTGACCTCTTCCTTAGACACAATTTTAGGCAAGGTGAGTTATGACACTGTTTTGAGCAAGTGAGAAGCTCAATAAACATTTAATTGATATCACAAGCTTGAATAGGTGGAGCCAAAATGCCATTTATTGGTAAGGAATTTTTTTTTCTTTCCGAGGAAGGGAGCAAACCTGAGCATTGCTATCAAAATTTCAGGTGGGTGGGAAACAGGATGAACAACAGGATGTGTCCAGGGGTGAACAGAACTGCTCAGGGATTTAGTTTGGGACTGACTTCACTCATGGGACTGACTTCATTAATGCCTTTCCTAATCAGCTGGGCTCACATGGAGGAGCATGTGGATCACTGCTGCAGCTGAGAACATGGAGAGCATGGGAGAGAGGGCCTGGATGTCCCCCAGGGAGGATGGAGTGACCTTGGGGCCCATCAGAAGAAGCAGTGTGAGCTGATGTAATGCAGGTAGGGAGTCTGCATCTTTTATCTGTTAATAGCATCTCTTTAATCCCTATTAATAAAACTTGGCCCGTTCACTGGACTCTCATCCATGTGAACTGCCACAGGAAGGGGAAGTAGGGTAGAAACTAATTGCAGGATGGCTGTAGGCATGGGAGGATGTTCCTAGTGCAGTCCTGGGAGATGGATTTAGCAGAGAGGGAAGTTCTGCTGCCTCCCTCCGAGGTTTTGGTTAGAGCTTGTCCAGCAAATAGCTCTGGGAGAGCGAGCTGCCAGTGGGGAAGGTGTGGAGGAGCACAGAGAGCTGCCAAACACTGGGATGCTGCATTAGAAAGCTGCCTGTGGGTACAGCTGTGCCCCCCTTGCAGAGGTCAGTGTGTGCCACAGGATGAGAACGTGGGCTGGGTGTGGAGCAGGCTGAGAATCCATCGGTGATGCCATGGAAGCACTGCCATTCCCAGCCAGGAAATAACACTGCCTCGGTGTAAGGGCATGCCTGGGGCAGGCTGGAGGCTGGCAAGGAGGAGCTGATTGCACCCTGCTGGTTTCACTGTGCCAGCCTGACACTTGGCTGCGTGCACGGGCATCTCCTCCAGCCATCTCAGCTGGCTCCCTCTCCAGCCTCTCCAAACCTGGAGTCTCCCTTCTTGCTCCCTTCCCAGGCTGCCACACAGGAGCATCATTGAGGCTGTCTAGGCAAGGAAATGATCCTACTGGTTTTTGTGGGGCTGGGGTGGCCCTGCAGTAGTTAATTTGTGTAACTCAGTGCTCCCAGTGCCAGGAGTAACTCTGGAGCATCCCAGCACTGGGGGGATTGCTCTCTGTGGGAGGTTTAGGCTCAGGACTGTTCACCCTTTGCCTTTGGGGTGAGTAGTGCACCTTCAGCAGTGCTTGGGGATGGTGTACCCGGGCTTGGCAGTTCCCTCTGCCCCCTGGGCTTTCCCACAAAGTGCAATGGGGATTCCTGTTGCTTCTAAATGGTTGGAGGGAGGGTCTCATTTTGGCACCACACAGGCACCAGATATTGTGTGCAGCTCAAAGGTGGTCATGTAAATCTCTTTTTTTTGTGCACCAGGGTTATTACCTTAATCAAATATTTATTTACAGTACATGCTGGCAAATACAGGCTTGACATAAAGGAATTCACCCCTGGAGTGTAGTGCTTAATGGGATTATTCTTCAGAGTAACTGAGCCTCCTGTGCCCTGATTGTTGTGGCTGCCCCTGGATCCCTGGAAGTGTCCAAGGTAAGGCTGGATGGAGCTTGGAGCAGCCTGGGATAGTGGAAGGTGTCCCTGCCCATGGCGGGGGGTGGGACTGGGTGATTTTTAAGGTCCCTTCCAACCCAAACCATGCTGTGATTCCATGATTGAGTGGGAGATGGAAGGATGAGGATGTAGCTGTGTGGCCAGTGGACACATCCAGATAGAAACAAAGCAGTTGGAATGTGTCCTGGATGGACAAAGTGCCTGTACAGTCAGCAGGTCATGAGTTTTAGGAGCTGCCATGTTTATCCCTTCTGGTCTCGGTCTCCAGAGCCACAGGAGGGGAAAGAAACCTCCTGGCAATGGAAGTGTCTGGGTTCTGTGCTTGGGCTGACACAGCTGCACAGATGTGGTCAGACTGCACACTGAGACACAGGAATTAGGGGAAAGCTGAGTTTCCTGAGGTCTTCCTAGACCGTGCTTGCTTTTAAGCCCATCTCCTGGCAATGGATGCCTTTCTCCTTGTGGAGAGATAACATTTCCCTGCAGGGGAGCTGACCCATGTCCCCATGCATTGCTGGCTGAGCTGGGGGGTTTGTGACTTCCCCACACTCAGGAGTTTTGGTCTCCTGCAATTCCTGTGCCAAAGATGGTCTCCATGGGCTCATCCTCTCCCTTTCCCCTGAGGACCCCTCTCCCTGGCACTGTGAGCAACAGAGAGCACGTCCCTTGGATAAGCTGGTGCCCTCTCAGTGATGGGTCCAGCACGTGGCAGAGCTGTGGGACAGCACCAGGATCATCTGGCTGAGTCCCCAGGGACACAGAAGGACAGAGCTGCTGTCTGCAGTCAGGCACCTCTTCCCCCACTGCTCCTGTGCCACGTGGACACTGCTGCTCCCATTTCCCAGCAGAAGGGGAAGTGCCACAGCAGTGATGGATGCAGAGGAGCCTTGTGACCATGACACATCTCGTTAGTCAGCTGCCAGGGAGGGGAGGGGAGGTTTGCAGGAGGGTTTTAGCCATGGGCAGGGGCAGCTGGGAGCTGGATGCTGGTGGGAAGCAGGGATTAGGAGCTGGAGATGTGATCCCACGTGTTCTCCTCGGTGCTGACTAACATGTGGCAAAGGATCTAGCGGGAATCCTGCCCCCAGTGCGTGTTTTTCCATGGTCTGCCAGGCTTGTGGGCACTACAAAGCACCACAATGCCCTCGGTGTCCCAGGAATCCTCAGTGCCTTGGTGGACACGTTGGCCTGAGGTTCCTCACCTGCTGCAGGATGGATGCCACGGGCGTTTTTGAGACCTGTAGGTTGTACCCTCTGTGCCATTTGCACCAGGTGAAGGCAGTTCCTTTGTGCCTTTCCTTTTCCCTCATTTTCTGCAGTGGGATCTCAAAGCTGAGGTTTTGGGGGCGGTGCAGGAGAGGAGGCAGTAGCAGAGTGCAAAACTGATTTGTGCTGTCCCGTGTCTCAGCTGTGCTCCTGCCTCTTGCCCAAGAGCTTTGCTGTAGGAAAGTGCTCCAAAGAGGAGTCTGCAGGGCTGGGCCTTGTGGGACAGGAGGGAATTGCCTGTCCCTCGGGGGGATGCAGAACTGCAGGAACACAATAGGGAACAAGGCTGCTCCCAAGCCCAGATGAATGGTGACATTATGGAACGTGAAACACAAGGCCATGGTGTCACCTGTTGGAAAATGTTCATCCTGAACCTTTGCTGAGCTGCCAGGCAGGAAAAGCCCGTGCCAGGCTCTCTGCTGGTCTGGCTGTGAGGATTGCTGTCTCCAGCTTTTGGCTTCCAGCTCGGATGCTCTCCTGAGCAGACCTGATGTCTCTGCTGAGCGTTTATCCAGCTCCCATCAGCAGTTGCCCCTCCTTGGTGACTCACACCCTGCTCCCTGACCACATCCCCTTCTCTCCTTGCCCCCACCCACCACAGCTGAGTCACTTGGCCTCCTGTCACAAGCCAGGAGCTCTTCCTTCGGTCACGCATGGAGACACTTCTGGCTCAGTCTGATGTAAGCTCATCCCGAGTTCCTTTTCCCAGCGGGCTCTGGAGTGGGAATTTGCTGCCTGTTACCACACTGCCCAGAGCAGATATACCCAGACCCTTTTCCTCCCTTAACCATCTCCAGCAGTTCCCCACAGGGACCAGTCCAGCTCAGAGGTACTGGAGGTCACCCAAGAGCCCAGCACTCCCCACTCTTGGCTGGTTTGTATGTAAGATGTGACTTGGGAAGGTGGCAGCTGTGAAAACCCAGTGCTCAAACACCTTTCCCATCTTCCAAGCATCCCATAGCTGCAGGAACTGACTTTCTCTGTTACCCCATAAAAAGAGCATTCTCAGCTGCTCAAGGAGGGACTTTCAGATGAGAGGAACATTGAAAATTAAGGAGTCTATTTCCTTGCACCCAATTTCAGGCTATTCCTGTCCCTCTCTACCCCATTAAATGTTGATGCAGTTTCATCTTTCCAGTCTCTTTTTGAAGCCCTGTGGTGTAATTTCCTGCCACGGGACGGCCAAACTCTGGATGAAAATTTCTCTGTATAGCAATAAAACAAGGTGATTTTTCACATGGATATCACTGCCCTTGATTTGGGGAAAGAGGAGCTGGCAAAATCCAACCCCCCCAGCCTTTCCTTGGAGAAGGAGCGTGGTGTGTGTACAATCCTGGGCTGTGAAAAGCTGGATCAAAACTTGCTTTAGTCATCCTGAGTGAGCAGGCACAGCCTCTCCCGAGGTCAGAGCCGGGGAAGGAGGAGGATGGATATCAGGTTAGCCATGCTGCTGCAGTCTGGAATGCAATAACATCCCTGCATGCCCTCCCAAACCTTTCAGGCGAGCTTGGAAAGCCTTGGATGTTTCATGTTCCAACAGGATTGCTGTTTCTCCCCCTGGCACCTGATGCCAGGTGCTGGCTGCCCGCCCTTGTCCCCTCCCTCAGGGGCACAAAGCTTCCTGCAGGAAAGCTCTGGCAGGGCACAGAGCTGGAGCTTAGTTGCCCAAGCACCTTCCTCAGTGGTCCATCTTGTACTGGGAGCACTGGGCTGGATGGACACGTTGTCCTGTCCCTGACTGAGGCCAGAAGGAAATCCTCCTGATGGAAACACCTTCCCATAGGGAAGGACAGGCTCATTACCACATCACTGCCTCACTGACTTACTTCTGACATGCTCCCTTGCTCCTTCTTCTCCTTGTTTCTCTGGTCCATCCACAGCTGCATCTCTCCCTCCTTGGATCTCCCATTTTTCCTTTTCAGTCCCCTGCTGCATCCCAGAGGATTGTGAGTTCCTTTCCTGGCCGTTCTCCCTGCCAGCCTGCGGTTTTGGCTGCACCCTGGGCCTGCAAGGGCTTTGCAGATGTGCACAAACACCTCCTCGTTGCTGCCAGAGCCCACTGGACTGTCCCTCCTGCAGGAGAGGATGGGATAAATCCACTGTTTTGGTTTGCTGCTGGAGCAGGATAGTGCAGTATCCCTCCCCAAAACAGCTGTTTAGCTCCAGAGAATACACAAGATGACACAGGAGTGGGATTGTTCCAGGATTTTTGGAGGCTGGATGGCAATGCAGTTGTGGTAAACCCATCATTGCTCAGAAATGTCCTTTGTTTTCCTGTTGGGGTTCTTCCTCCCCCCACCCCCCCTTTCTCCTCAGCTTCCCATCTAATTAGGTGCTGCAGGCTCCAAAGGCCCTGCTTGCTCACAGGATTGCCTTTCCCAGGCACGGATTCTGGGATGACCATGAGCTCAAGCCCATCTCATGGCTGCTGCAGGTTCCTGGAGGGATTTCTTCCCTTGGGAAATGAACCCAAATTCCCACACCAGCTCCATCCCCCATTACCATCAGAGGACAATGCTCAGAAGAGAACACTGAGGGCCACAAAGT
This sequence comes from Lanius collurio, assembly GCA_020086605.1. Classification (NCBI taxonomy): domain Eukaryota; kingdom Metazoa; phylum Chordata; class Aves; order Passeriformes; family Laniidae; genus Lanius; species Lanius collurio. The sequence goes on from JACBWW010000047.1 coordinate 5,121,690, forward strand.
GCCAAAGTCACCTCAGCTGTTCGGAGACCCTCGGTTTCAAAGCAGCTGAGTCACTTGTGATTCATCCAAAGCCTGAAGCAGAGCAGGGGAATAAATCTCATTTTCTCCATCTCCAGCTGGTGCTGTGACCTCTCCTGACCCCCCTCCTCACCTTGCTTTCCCTGGAGAGAGGAATGCACGTGGTGGAATGCTCCAGACTGAGATGTCTCCAGGAAAGGGACATCCCAACACCACCGGTGCTTCTCCACCTGGCTGGCATTTCGACTGAAAAGAAGGGACAGAATGCAGGGGATTTGGCTGGGAATCCTGCATCCCTCACTCCTGCTGCTTGTTTCGTGGCAGGGAGAAGGAATTTACAGCCCGGTGCTGCACGGCTCAGTGAGAAGCAGAATTACAGGCTGGGCAGGGAATGGAGGGAGAGCAGCGCTGAGGAGAAGGACTTGGTGAGAAGCTCAGCAGGACCCAGCCACGTGCATTGGCAGCCCAGAAAACCCCCAAGTGCTGGGCTGATCCCACAGCATGGGCATTGCTGGGAAAGGGGAGAGTTCTGCCCCTCTGCCCTGCTCAGGTGGGACCCCACCTGCAGAGCTGTGTCCAGCCCTGAGGTCAAAGCAGAAGGATTTGGAGCAGCTGGAGAGAGTCCAGAGGGGGCAGAGAGATGCTCCAAGGGGTGGAGCTCCTCTGGAGCCAGGCTGGGAGAGCTGGGGCTGCTCACCTGGAGAAGAGAAGGCTCCAGGGAGAGCTCAGAGCCCCTTGCAGGCCCTAAAGGGGCTCCAGGAGAGCTGCAGAGGGACTGGGGACAAGGCATGGAGGGACAGGACACAGGGAATGGCTTCCCAGTGCCAGAGGGCAGGGCTGGATGGGATCTTGGGCAGGAATTGTTCCCTGGGAGGGTGGGCAGGCCCTGGCACAGGGTGCCCAGAGCAGCTGTGGCTGCCCCTGGATCCCTGGCAGTGCCCAAGGCCAGGCTGGACACTGGGGCTGGGAGCAGCCTGGGACAGTGGGAGGTGTCCCTGCCATGGCAGGGGATGGGCACTGGATGGGCTTTAAGGTCCTTTCCAACCCCCACCATTCTATCATTTTATGGGACCAAAAGTTGCTTGCAGAGCAAATTGGGGGGGATTTTGGAACAGGGAACTTGGAGCTGCTCTGCGTCTGCTGGGCGTAGCTGCACACGCAAGTCCCCTGCAGAGGAGGAAGCTGGGGGGAAGAGCCCTGCCTGGTGCTCTGGAGAGCAGCTGGGTGAGGTCTGGGTTTGGCTTGAGCAGCTGACCATCCTTAGAGCCTCTCCTCACCCAGGAGTCCCTTGGGAACCAGCAGTGGGATCAAAACATGTCGAGGTGGTTTCCTACAGCTGCACTGGCCAGGCTTGCTTTGCTCCTGAGATCAGGACACTGAATTCACCGAGGTTCAGAGCCTTGGCTAAAGAAGAGCCATTTCCTCCTGCCTGAGTTAGCAAACCATGCTTTGCTCTTTGCCTAAATAATGTGAGAAGGAAGGAAGTCAATCCTTAGGGGAAATGCATTACAAGCAATAATGGTCCTTCAGGAGGACCCAGGAATTCAGGGAGATGGCATCAGAGCAGCTCTTTCCCAGGTTTTTCCCTGGAACAGCAGGGCCTGGCTGTGCCTGATGCTGATTTTCCCCTGCCTGGGGCAGTGGGGACAGGCTGGGGCACGGCTGGGCTGTGGGAGAAAGGCTGGTTCATGCACAGCCCAAGAGCATCACCCTGCCTGAGCCAAAGGATTCATGGACCTTCATTCCTGGTTTTGGTTGCAAACCAGGAGCAGTTCTCACAGCCAAGTTTTCCCAACTCCTTCTGGCCTTCAGCATCTTTTCCTGCCTGTTCTGCTTCCTCTGAAGATCTCAAAAGCTGCAGTAGCTCCGACCCCTCCTGCATCTGCAGGTGAGCCAAAGCTGGGCTCTGCAGCAGGGGAATCCCTGTTCAACCACATCCAGGCAGCGCTGTGTGTGGGATTCCTCAGGGAGCCACACAGAGATGCTCCCTCCAGGCTGGGGCTGCAGATCTCACCAGGCAGTGGCATCAGGAAAAGCTTGGGAGTCCAGCAGCAAAAGCTTTGCTCTTGGTGCAGCTTCCCAGCAGCCTTCAGCTTGGAAGGAGAGGTAGGAAATTCCCTGGTGCTGGGGATTTCCTTTGGCTTCTGTCGGAAGCTGCCTGCAGAGGACCTTCCTCAGAGCTGGGGTGACAACCCTGCAGCAGCCTGGCCTGGGCCACAGCTGTGGAGCACCTTCACTGCTGCCCTGGGGCTCTTCCCTGGCCAGGGGAGGGGGGGTTGCAGCTGCATTTTTGGTGTCACTGGGATAGTGACATCTTCTGGGGGCATTTCTGTGGCACTGGGATGGTGACATCTCCTGAAGATACTTCTGGGACACTGGGATGGGTGACATCTTGCAGGGGTGTTTCTGTAGGACTGGGATAGAGACGTTGCCTGAGGACACTTCTGTGGCACTGGGATGGTGACATTTCCTGGGGTGCTTCTGTGGCACTGGGATAAGGTGATCCCCTGGATGTGTTTCCAGAGGGTGTCCCCAGTGCATCACCAGGGACGCTGCTCAGGACATTTAGTGAGTCACCAGAATTCCCCCCTTCCCCTTGGAGCTGGGAGCTCTTGCCAAGGCTTTGGAGGAGCAGGATGGGATGCCCAGCCCTGCCTTTGTCCCAGCATGAGGACTTTGTGCAGGAGGAGCTGTTTGCCAGCTTGAGGCATCCCTGGCTGGCCCAGGGCTCTGGGACAAAGCTTCCTTTCACCTTGGAGCATCCGGAAAACATAATGGGGCAGCAATTACTGCTGCAAGCTCGGGCCTGGTGGATGGGTGGCAAGGAGCCAGGGATTGTTAATCAGGCCCTTTGCTGCTGGGATTTTGCTGCTGTGCAGGAATTTGTTTGCACCAGGGGGGCTTTGTGTCTGGCTGAGTCCCCAGGAGGCTGCTGGGAGCCGTGGCCCAGGAATGTGCAGGGCAGGGTCAAGCCAGAATCCAACCAAAACCTCCTGCTGAACTGGTCCCGTGTGGATTTTGGGTCAGGATGAGCTTTTCCCTGAGACAGGGAGGAGGAATCAACAGGCTGCTCCCATCTTTGGAGGGATGGGATTATGCATTCCTGCCCTTACCAAATGCTCCCTCGGGCTGCTGGTCCCTCATTCCCAGATCCTTTGGCTCTGTCATCCTTTGGGTTGGAAGGAACTTTAAAGCTCATCATGGTCCACCCCCTGCTATGGGCAGGGACACCTTCCACTATCCCAGGCTGCTCCAAGCTCCTTCCAACTTGGCCTTGGACACTCCCAGGGATGGGGCAGCTTCTTTGGGCAACCTTTTCCAGAGCCTCCCCACCCTCATGGACATGCACAGGCACCATGAAGGGCAAGCTGGGCACTGAGGGCAGCTGGAAGGAGGTCTGCCTGTGCTCCAAAGTGATGCCCAGGCTGTGCCATCCCAGTTTGTTCTGTGGTTTACATGGGAGCTACTCCATGTGGTAATCAGGGAGGGCCATTCAGAGATCCTGAAGGAGATTCCTGCTCCTGGGATGGTTTGAGAGGGGTTGCCAGGACCCCTCAGTCAGGGAGGGATGGGATGGGAGGGAGGGTGCTCCCCAGCACCCTCCTTCAGCAGATCCTTGTCTTGTCTTGGCCAACATTTTTTGCTTGGTTGCAAAATAAAAGGAGACCTGGAACTTCTCCCACACGGAAGGAGACCTGGAGCTTAAATTTCCACTGCCACCTCCTGCTGCTGTGGGATGAAACCAGAGCTGCTGCCCTTCCCCTGCCCACCAGATCGCTCCAGTTAGTCCTGAGTTCACAAACGTGAGGGTGAACAGCTGAGGGGGTCCCAACCCACGCCAAAACCCACGGGAAGGGAAAGCAGGAGCTAGGGCAGGGATGGGAAAGCACTGCAGGGTGGAAGAGCAGGAGGGTCCCGGCTGCCAGCACTGCAGCCTGCTCGGGAAATGGGCTTTTCGTTAGGCAGCTCCACACAGCTCTAATTAAATTACGGGATTAGAGCCATCTCATTCCTCACTCATCCGCTGCCAAGTGCTCGTTCCAAGGGAGTGCCCTCCGTGAAAGGCAGAACTGCCCGCGGAGTGCTCATCAACAGAGCCACCGAGTCGCTCCCTGATTGCTCTGCATTGCAGATGGGCTGTCTGGAGTGTGCCATGCCCGCTGGCCTCCTCTGCCTGCCTCTGATCCCCGCAGGCCTGGTGGGAAGAGTCCAGGAGGGCTAATCCCCCTGCCTGCTGCTCTGGGCAAACCCTGCAAAAAATCCACGGGATTTTCTAAGAGGAGACCAAGATCGTGGAATCACCACTAAGGTTGGAAAAGCCCTCGAAGGTCAAGTCCAACCACTAAACCGTGTCCCCAGGATGCCCTGAAAGTATCACAAAGCCTGCAAGTGATAGAAAAGGGGGGGGAAAGTGCATGGGAAATCCTGGATAGGGGAGCAGGGAACAAGGCTTCACCCTCTAGGAAGCACAACAAACCTTAAAACAAAAATATATCTCAGCAGCCAGCAGGACATTCTGCAAGGTGTAAAATGGAGTTCCCTCCAATTTGCTTTTTGCAGATGATACAAATTTCCCACCCCATGGCTGTGCCCCGGGCTGTGCCCATGGATTAGAGAGAGATTTGGGTGCTTTCTCAACTTATATTTTGGCACTGTTTTTCTTTCTGTTTCTTCACAGAGAAGTTTCCAGGAAGACCTGGAGCTGAGGGAGAGGCCCCTGTCCATCCACCATGGTCCTGTGAGGTAACACCACGCTTTGGGGAGCTGGGTACCCTGGTTTGGTGAAAAAAGGTCCCTTTGACGTGGCCTATGTGCAGAAAAACACCGTGGGCAAGCTGGAGAGGGATTTTGGATAAAGGGCTTGGAATGACAGGACAAGGGGGAAGGGCTTCCCACTGACAGAGAAAGGATGAAGGTTGGATGGGGTATTGGGCAGGAATTGTTCCCTGGGAGGGTGGGCAGGCCCTGGCACAGGGTGCCCAGAGCAGCTGTGGCTGCTCCTGGATCCCTGGCAGTGCCCAAGGCCAGGCTGGACATTGGGGCTGGAGCAGCCTGGGACAGTGGGAGGTGTCCCTGCCATGGCAGGGGTGGCACTGGATGAAATTTAAGGTCCCTCCCGACCCACACCATTCCACGATTCCACGAACATGGCTCTTTGAAACACCCCAGCTCTGTTATCTGCAAATTCCCACTCCCCAGGCACTGGAACAGACAAAACTTGGATTTCCCTTGCTTGCTGGTCAGTGTGAAAGCCCATGAAGGTTTTCCTGGCGGTGCTGCTGCCACAGGATCCATGGCATGGATTTAACCTTGGCTGTCTCCCCCATTCCATCACTTTGCTGCATAATTACTCTTGGAGAATCTATTTCCCCCCCTCACATTTTCTGCTTTCCTGGCTGCAGGCAGAGGATGTCTTATTTTAATTTACTCCTGGACAAGCTCTCAATGTCTCCTGCTTGTGCAGAGTTTAACAGAACCTGAGAAAGTCCTCTCTGAGAAGCAGCATCTTCCTGCAAATCCAGTTTCTCCCTGGAGATGGTCCAAGTGCAGCTGGACGCAGCAACTGGATCTGGCTGGCCCTACTTTTGAACAAGGGTTTGGAGCAGGGGTCCTTTCAGACAGAATTACTCTGGTTTGGTGATTCCAGGCTCCTGCAGAGCCACAGAGCTCCCGTTCCTCCCTCCTGCCCTGCTCTGTTGGGCCTCAGCAGTGCCCCAGTGAACCCCTGGCATGGGAAAAGGCATCCCTAACCCTGCCCAGACTGCCCCCATGGGGAGGGGAGCCTGAAAGCTTCGGAGCCAGGATCAAATATTTACCTTCCACAGGGTTTGTCTTAGGGAATTCAGGTAGCAGGGCTGGAAGGGGAATGGTGAGGGGAGCTGTTTGCTTTTCAAACCGGACCAGCAAGTGCCTACGGAGTGACCTGGATGCCGGAGGATATTCAGCCATAAATCTTATTAACAGCACTCCACAGTAAGTGCACATGTGAGGGAAGGGAAATAAAAGGATGTAAATGAGGAGGGGGACGGGTTTGGAATGATGGAGAAAGAAAGGAGGCAAAGCCTGGTTTGCAGCTGGAGGTTTTTGTGGGAAGGGCTTCAGGTCTGTGAGGAAATCAGCTGGAACAGGTCTGGCAGGATAGCTCTCCAAGGGAGAGCTCTTCTTGTAGAATACCAATGATTGGCATCCAAAATAAAGCNCATCCATCCATCCATCCATCCATCCATCCATCCATCCATCCATCCATCCATCCACCTATCCATCCCTCC